>MU224319.1:408942-422542 GCA_018584345.1 Thuja plicata | reverse complement strand
AAAGTGTTTCATTGGACTAAAACTCTTACACCCTCTTACACCTTCTTACAAGATCCTTCACATGTGTACTTTAAGTACACTTTGACCCATCACATCCAAAGTTGTTCACACATGTGTGAGCAAAGTGAGCCTCTTGCATGGCTTATGTGTCCCTTATGTGGCACCTATGTTGATGCAACATGAGCTCCACCTCATCCAAGCCCTCTCTCTCCTCCAAAGACTCTATAAATAGAGGCCTTTCTCAAGAGAAAATCATCTCTTATTTTTGCATTGT
This sequence comes from Thuja plicata, assembly GCA_018584345.1. Taxonomy (NCBI): domain Eukaryota; kingdom Viridiplantae; phylum Streptophyta; class Pinopsida; order Cupressales; family Cupressaceae; genus Thuja; species Thuja plicata. The sequence continues at coordinate 422,268 of MU224319.1, read as the reverse complement.
TATCATGCTAGTTTCATTCTAGAGTAATTTAGCATTTTTCATAAGCAATACTAATTCTTAGTTCATGTTTGTTTCATCTTGAATCTAGATATCACATATTAGGTCCATAATGGAATGAATCTTAGATAGTTTTTGTTCATCTTGCACATCAATCTAGTTTAGTTTTTCATCCATATGATCATTGTGATGACTTGAGACAAGTTCCTCATACTTGCTCTTGAGTCTTTCACACTCTTAGTTGCATTTTTATCAATAGTGGGATTTTGATATTGTGTTGGGAGAGCACACCCACATAACATCTCTAAGAGCAAATCAACAAGGCATTGGGTGCCCTTGTTCAACTCATCAGAGGTTATGGTGGAAGCCATTGTTGTCTTACAGTATGCTTTTTAGACATGTTAGTGTAGTTTACATGATTTATATCTCTAACATTTGCATGTCTGAGTGTGCTCCCAACAGGTAGGTTTCCAGCATAGACACTATTTATGCGCTTATGCTCTTAACTTCTTTAAGGACTCTATCTCATACTGATATCTTCATACTACTCTTCTATACATCTTCTCTGGCTTATTCGACGACTTCTCAAATGTATCTTTGCATTACACACACACACACACACACACATATATATATATATATCTTTATGCCTGAATAAACGTGACTACAAAAAAGACCTTAGTCGGCCCAAAAACATAATACACAACGATTCCAAACAAATTGGCTTAAGCGTGTTTACAAAAATGTTTAATAAATTATTACAAACTTATTACAATAGGCGCTTAGCCTTTACATAACAAAAGTTTACACGCTAATCAAAACAATGAAGTCAGCTTCATACTCTGTATTCTGGACTGTTGGTGAACTTCTTCTTTCTGTAACTTGTCTGTACTTCCATTCCATACTATGCATGTATAGGGTAAGCATAATAACATTCCATAGATCTTAAGTCTGAATGTGCATATCCTTAGGTGGTCATATGCACATGCGCTAATGCCCTGATCTACTGCAAGTCACTGTTCTATTTTGTCTTCTACACTTAGTCAATTTTCACTTCATAGTTTACTATCAAAAACTTCATATGACTTTGTTTCCATAATCACAACACAAAATAAGCCATATAATCCCTGGGAATTTAGTTTTTAATGCAATGATAGATAAGATTGGTTTGAATAAAATACCCCATCCAAGCCCTTATAAAGTATCTTGGCTGAATAAAGACCAACAAACTTTGGTAGATGAGCAATGTTGGGTAGAGTTTCAAGTAGGAGAATACAAAGATAAAGTCTTGTGTGAAGTTTTGAATATGGATGCATGCCATCTTCTCCTAGGAATACCTTGGCAATATGATGTTGATGATCAACATGGGGATATTAAAAATGTGTATACTTTAACTAAGAATGGGATTAGTTACACTATGACACCCCTCCCTAATTTTGAGAAAGACAAAGCTTTAACAAAAAGTGTTACCTTAGTGGGAGAGAAGAAATTTTTGAAAGTCCTTAAGGAAAGAGACACACCTTGTTTTTCCATCATATTAAATCCCAAAATAGAGCCTAAAATGATACCAAAAGGTCAAGAACCTTAGAGAAGTGTTGGCCCCAAAGAAGTACAAGATTTGTTGAACAAATACAAAGGAATAGTTGCAGACAAGGGTACTTATGGTTTACCACCACAGAGAGATATTATTCATTGTATAGATGTCATACTTGGTTCTACCTTTCCAAATAAGGCTTCTTATAAGTTGACCCCTAACCAAAATGCATAATTTGCAAGACAGATTCAAGAATTGATGGAGAAAGGTTTCATTAGGAAGAGCATAAGTCCTTGTGAAGTCCCTGCAGTCCTAGCACCTAAGAAGGAGGGTACATGGAGGCTATGTACTGACTCTAGAGACATCAATAAGATAACCATTAGATATAGGTTTTCTATGACAAGGATAGAAGATCTCATGGACTATCTAGGAGGAGCAAAATATTACTCAAAAATTGATCTAAAGCGTGGGTATCATCAAATTTGGATCAGAGAAGGGGATGAGTGGAAGAAATCTTTCAAAACCAATGAGGGGTTGTTTGAATGGGTAATTATTCCCTTTGGCCTCTCTAATGCTCCTAGTACTTTTATGATATTGATGAATGAGGTCTTTAATCCTTTCATAAATCACTTTGTTGATGTTTACTTAGATGACATATTGATCTTTAGCAAGGATAAAGATGGGCATTTAATACATATAGACATGGTAATGAAGAGACTACACAAAGAAAAGTTGAGGATAAATTTGGAAAAATGTGTGTTTATGTAAGAAGAACTGATATTTCTTGGCTCTGTCATCTTCAAGGGGAATTTGAAAATGGATCCTTCCAAGGTGGAAGCCATACTAAATTGGCCCACTCCCAAATATTTCAGTGAGGTCAAAAGTTTCCATGGGCTAGCTAGTTTCTATAGGAAATTTGTGAAGAATTTCAGTGGGGTGAGTGAACCAATGATAGATACTATCAAATGGGGAAGGAAATGAAAGTTTGTATGGAATGATGTTGCAGACAAGTCCTTTGAATATCTGAAAATGAGGGTCTCTCAACAACCTATCTTAACAATTTCTGATTTCCATAAGGTGTTCACCATTGAATGTGATTCTAGTAAGAGAGCTATTGGGGGTTTTCTTAGTCAAGAAGGGAGACTTGTGTCATTCTTTAGTGAAAATCTTAATTAAGCTAAACAAAAGTACTCTACCTATGATTTGGAGATGTATGTCATGGTCCAATCACTAAGAAAGTGGAGGCATTACTTATTTCCAAAGGAATTTATTATATATACTGAAAATCATGCATTGAGTTTTCTTAACATGCAGGATAAGCTGAACCATAGACACCTCAAGTGGATGGATTACTTGTAAGCATTCACTTTCACCATAAAACACAAGAAGGGGGTAGCAAATAAGGTAGTTGATGCATTGAGCAGAAGAAATATGGCCATACAAGAAGTGACCTTGGAAAGTGTAGGTATCTCTATCCTCAAGGACATGTATCCCAATGATGAAGACTTCAAATAAATTTATAAAGTTTGTTTGGAACTAGGAGATAGATATCACACTGAGTTTGTAGAATATAAGATTCAAGAAGGATTGTTGTTTAAAGGGAGTTAATTTTGCATCCATGATTGTTCCATGAGGGAGAACATCATAAAAGAGAAACATTGTAGATGTCTATTAGGCCACTTTGGTCTTGAAAAGATACTTGAGCTAGTAAGAAGATTCTACTTCTGGCCCAAGATGCAGACTGAAATAAGGATATTTGTGGAGTGTTGTCTAATTTGTCAAAAAGCCAAAGGCACTAGTTCAAATGCAGGCTTGTACACACCATTACCCATTCCTAACAAACCTTGGGACTCCATAAGAATGGATTTTATTGGGTCTTCCAAGGAAAAAGGCAGGCGATGATAGTGTTTATGTGGTTGTAGACAGGTTCTCCAAGATGGCACACTTCCTACCTTGTAAGACTACACATGATGCCTCTAGTATTGCAGGGTTATTCTTCAAGGAGATTGTAAGACTCCATGGCTTACCACTCACCATTGTTTCAAATAGAGACCCCAAGTTTTTGGGACATTTTTGGCGTACCTTGTGGAATAAACTTGTAACAAATCTAGCTATGTCATCTTCCTACCACCCTCAATCAGATGGACAGATTGAATTCATCAATAGATCTTTGGGAAAATTGCTAAGGTGTCTGACAAAGGAGTATGGAGTGGAATGGGACTCAATCCTTCCACAAGTAGAGTTCTCCTATAATGATTCTGTCAACAGAAGTTCAGGACTTAGTCCTTTTAAAATTATCTATGGATCCCACCCTAGGGGTGTCTTGGAACTAAGAAACATCCAAAATTTTGGCCAAAGGAGTGCTCAAGCTAAGGATTTTGTAGAGGTAATGAAGAACATCCATCAACAAGTGAAGATAGACTGCAACAAACCTATGAGAATTATAAACAAGCAACAGATGTCAAGAGGAGAGATGTCCAATTTAAGGTTGGAAACATGGTTATGGTTCACCTGAAGAAATAAAGACTACCCAAGGAAAATTACACCAAGCTGATGATGAAAAATATTGGCCCCTTAATAATCTTGAAGAAATGTGGAAATAATGCATATAGAATTGAATTACCTTCAACCATTGGTTTATCCCCCATTTTCAATGTAGCTGACCTATATCCATACAAAGGTCCTATTACTGATGTCTCCATTGTAGATGCTCAATATCTACCACAGGACAAGGAGCTACAAAATCTACCAAAACCACCAACACAAGAGATTGACTATATATTGGACAAAAGGATAGCCAAACAAACCAGGAGGTCCACTTTCTACAAATATCTAGTCAAATGGAAACACCATTCAGTCGAGGATGATACTTGGTTGACACCTAAAGATATCAAGAAGACTGGTTTCAATCTAAAATATCTCCCAACTCAAGGGACTTGAGTTAATTTTGTATTAGAGAGTATGGTGTAGTGCATCCATGACTGTCATTCATTGACTATCATCCTTCAATATTTGTGTTTGTAATAAATTGATTGATCTTAGAAGATCATCCTATCTTGGTTATGGATCCATGTATGTGGTCAAGGATCTCTTAGTCAATCTTATGAGCCTAGAGATGCCTTCGTCCATTTGGATCACCTAGATAGGCTTAAGTTTCTTTAAGCATGATTTTATGTTTTTAGGAGTCCTTAGTGTTAAATATTTGGATCCATCTAATTTTGGGAATATTATGTCAATTTGATAGGTTTTGATTCATTCCAAAAATTCATCGAGTGCAAAAAGATAAGATTTTTCCAAATGTTGAAAATTTGTCAAAAATGTTGCTCATGCAACTTCCAAAAGTTTCTAGAGAGTTGCAAGATGGGAGGCCAACAGTCATGGGGCATTTTGGATCATTCTAAACTCACATATGAATTTTTTTTAAGTGATTACTTTGAACCTAGATGGTTGGAAGTTTCGTATTGAAGTTTTGATGCATTTGGAATGGAAGATGAAGAGTTTTTCTGAGCATTTCTGAATTGTACGGTCATGTCTGGTGTGATCTCTGAAAAATAAGTTTATGTTTTGAAGGCCCTATATTTTATAATAACTTTTCAATTGGTTTGTGTGTGTGTATTTGGGTACCTAATGAAAACAACACAAACACTCAATAAATCATTGCATTAGTCCAAAAGGGTTAGAAAAGTATGTAAAACCCACTAAAACTAACTTATTGCCTTCTAACTAGAAAGAGTGTGATCAGTTGCATATCAGCCCTCAGAATATGCTAAAAATCAATGACATATACTATCCTAGCATGAAGGATTTAATTCAAAATTAAGCTAAAAATATGATAAAGCATGTATTCTAGCTCTAAAAGATGAAACTAAAAAAATGCAAAAGTATGGAATAATGAGTGGAATGTGAATCTAGGATGAATCCAACAGCATAAAAATATATTTTAGATCTAATGTGAAGGCTTATTTGCTCTCAAAATAGGCTTTTATTTATAGAATAATAGGAGAGAGAGAGAGGGGGGACAATGTTCATTTATGAATTAGAAGACTCATAAATGAAGATGTAAGAGCCATTAATGCCTAAGGCATTAATAAGGCATGTGAGAGACATAGGCTTAAGGCATCTTCATTAATAAGGCATTAATGAAAGCCTTAAAGAGGAAAGGGAGGATGTAAGAGGATGGCTTGAGAAAGAGGACCTTAAGAAAGTCAAGCTTGAGAAAGTGGACTTTCTCAAGTGGGATGAGTTGCTAAGCATTCCTTAATGGAATGTGACAACATTAGGAGGTGGGTTAGGACTAGAATTAGGATTAGGATTAGATTAGCATGGGTGAATGGGTTGAGAAGGGTTAGAACCCATGGTGGAAGTGGTTGAGATAGGTTAGGTTGGGGTTTGAGGGAATATTAATAAATGAAATAAACTTATTTAATTCATTTAGAAATATAGAAATTAATTATTTAAACAATGAAATTGTTTTTTAATAATTATGGGACTATAGCCATTTTAATTAAATTAAATAGGCCAGGGGAATGGGTTAATTGCAAGTGGATATTTGATTTAGGGATTTATTTAATTCATTTATAATTAAATACTATAGCCATGTTTGATGTTGATAATATTTGATTGGTCGAAATTAATTTAAATTGTATAGCTATAATACTTAATATAAATTAGTGATAAAAATCACCTAGGACATTAAATTAATTTAAAGAATTATGCCAAGCAGTAACAGGGTCGTTTGGACATAATCGAGGGTATGATCACACTTAGGAAAAATAGGGTTCATACTTAGAACAGACCAAATTCAGGTGGTTACATTTGCCCCTCTTTGAATTGATGTGTGAGCAGCGCATTGATTCAAAGAAAGTTTTTTATTTTGACTTCAGAAAGATTGAGAATTCTGTTCTTGGTTGTCGAATGAAATGTTGATGAGATCAATCTCGCACTTATTTGAACAAAACTAATAGAATTGATTTTAAACTTGGTTTTCGTCCAAAGATCAATAAAAGATTTTTAAAAATACCAATTCTAAACTTAGTTCTCGTCCAAAAATTGATAATACTGATTTTGAACTTGTTTGTCGTTTAAAAGCTAGTATGAAGCTGCCAGGAGCTTTAAAAATCTTTTAAAATGAGAAAACATAAGATATCCAGCTCATGAGAACCAAAGCTTTCTATCCAACAGATCCGACTTTAGTCAAGGAAACTGTTATGCCCCTAGTTTGTTTGATAATGAAGTCATTTTGATGTTGTTTCAAGCAAAAATTTAATTGATGATAATGTGATCATGCCCCCTCAGGAATGAAATCAAAGGAAAAGAAATAAAATCCCTCAGTTGAATAGAACATAACACTTACAGGAAGCAATAGGGCCAGAAAGAGTGGAGTAGAAGACGGTGTGTTTAAAAATAAACACACGATTATCAAGTTAATTACGTGAAAATATGAGTGATAAGGCTGATAAAATGATATTTAGACCAAGATGTATGATGAAATGTGCAGTATCTACCAATGTGGGGAATAAATGAAGCAAAATCACAATTTTTGAAACTGTCACAAAAATGACACTGTGTTGCTGAAAATGTTGTAGGCACCTTCGATTTGGTTTCCGATTGAGAAAAAAAGAGAACACAAATGATTTTGTAGTTGTTTGGGAGGAGTTTTGAAAACCCTAAATGTCTCAAAAGACCCATATAAGCCTCCAAATTGACCATTTCACTATTCATTTTCACCTTCAGCTATAGCAAATTAGAGAGCTCTGTAGAGAAAATGGTGGTCCCCGTGAGGAAACATCGATTCAAGATGAGCCGCAGACACCAGCGACCAGCCGACTACCCACCGTCGGTAAGTGCTTGATAAACTACCCTGTGAATTTTGTATTTTTGAATTTTATGCATTTTTGTGTGTTTTATAGCTAGTCAAAGGTAGGATCGTATCTGGGATTCTGGATCGCATCATGAGAAACGCGCATCGCATCCAGTTTTTCCCAGATCGTATCCGATTTTTCCCAAATTCTACGTCGCATCCAGGTTTTCTCAGATCGCATCCAATTCTTTAGATTTTGCTTTGTTTTTAGCTAGAATCCATCAGGGAATCGTATCCTATATTTCGGAGATCGCACCCCAATTTTAGGATCGCATCCTATTTTTCTAGGATTGCATCCTATATGCGCAATCACATCCTGTATTTCTAGGATCGCATCTGGTAGAAGACTTAGGTTTTTAAGTTGCTTTGATCTGTTTGCGTCTGGTGAACTTGCAATGACTTAGCAAAATAGCAATGTGCCCTTTGTTGTAGATAGAATGCTGATATTTTACTGTGTTGTCAAAAATTAGGCCCAGTTTGAGGTAGTCGCCTTTCGCGACACTTATCCTGCGTGAGTGCTTACATTGTCTAGATGACTGTCAAATGATGAGTAGACCACCATGATCGAATGTGGATTGCAGTCACTGATAGGTTTACCCGAGATCGGGGTAAACTGAAGGTTGTTGACTGCTCTAGCCGAGAGGTGGCTTTCTGAGCACAACACCTTCCACCTACCTACTAGTGAGATTAATGTGACACCTAAGGACGTTTGGAGGATCCTACGCATACCAATGGTGGGACATGAGGTGTTCTTTGAGTCCAGAGCTGGCGTGGTGATCGGGACTACTTAGAGATTCTTCCAGGATGATAGTATAGATCATAGATACCTGTCCTGGGATTATATGGTCAATCACTATGATCGATTAGTTGTATACTTGGCTGGATTGGTAGGCAGCATCCTTATACTGGATAGAGGTCAGCACAGTTACTTGGTGGGCTGGGTGAGTATGGTGGAGCAGATGATCGTCCACCTCTGACATATTTCTTGGGGGAGCTATATACTAGCTCACATATATAGAGAGCTCCACGAGATTGTATATCACCACACCCGCAGTATGACTGTGGGGATCCTTATTCTACAAATTTGGGCCTGGGAGCACATCCCTGTTACACAGTCAATTGTTGACAGGAAGAGGGCACCTGAGCAGCCCTATGTGTATATGTATGTAGGTCTCTTAGAGCAGCCCCATCTGGGCAAGGTTGAGTATTAGCATCGATTATTCGACAATATGATAGAGGTCGTGTGGCGACCATACCTAGACTATGAGGTATGGACCTCAGATGTATGGCAGGTTCCTTTCTTGTGTCAGAGTAGATATCTGATCGTCCACACGAGATACATTATAGAGTGCTTCCTGATCACCAAGGTTTTGAGATAGTATGGCCGATGACAGGGCCGTACAGAGGATGTGGTAGTTTATGCTCATATCAGAGATGAGGCATCCGATTGGGGTGCAAAGCTTACTTATGAGACTGCCTCACAGGAGATCCGAGACATGGTGGTGATAGACTGGGACCCTCACCCAGATGTTGAGGATGCTGGAGTGTCAAATGGGTATGCTGCAGAGATGCTTCAGTATCCTTTTTTGCATTTTACAGTGCCTAGGGAGATTATTCCTCGTATAGAGGAGCCACTAGATTATGATCCTAAGGACTGACCTGTCAGGGGGAGAGGAGATAGAGATAGGGCTCCTGGGAGACATGGAGGCCATGACGGTGGTAGAGATGGCAACAAAGATGGACGACATCCTCCCCCAGATGATAGACATGATGGTGATGATAGGGGCAGTGGTGGAGAGGTAGTGGATCCAGGTGTGGCCAGTGACAGTAGGCAGAGACGACCGAGATATAGATTTGTGGCCCCACAGAGAGATACTGGCCCTCTACTCACTCCATAGCACCAGAGACAGTGGAGACAGAGAGTGCAGGAGTAGGATCCTGGTAGAGATGGAGACCCATTATCTCGATGTGAGCAGGAGAGGGGGCAGCTCCAAGCCCAGATCACAGCCTTGGAGGCTAGGGTTACCACTGCTAATGCTCTTTTAGCAGACAGGGACAGATAGCTTGAGCAGCTGAGACCTGAGAGGGATACACAGGCCCGGACAGCAGTCCATCATGGACAAAGGGTGACATATTATTACGCCTTGTATCACACAGTAGTACCGAAGGGTCAGAGAGAACCTACCTTTTCTCATGTAGCTCAGCAGTCAGAGGGGGCCATGCCACCTCCTCCTCCTCCTCCTGACCAGGGAGAGGGGGCAGGCCAGAGTTGATATCTTGCACCATTTTGTTTATTTTGAGATCATACATGTATATCTGGATCCTGTTGAGATCCCCCCTTTTGTACATTACATTTATTCATATATATATCTGATTCTCATTTTGGCATACTGATAGTCTTTATGCTCACTGATACACTGTATACTTTCTAATACACTTTATGCTTTGATTTTTACCATGTTTATGATGATATGATGTATTTTCTAGATTCTGACATGTTTCATGTGGTAAATGTATCCATTTTACTTTCTATAGTCATGGTAAATGTATCTGTTGCACATGTGATGATATCTTGATCTTGTGATGAGTTAGTTCATAGATGATAACATCATTTCATAATGTGGATGTGATGAGTTTATTACTGATATGATATCTATGTGAAAAATGCAAATGTATGTTTCTTTGTTTTTCCAGTTTATGCAAAATAGATGTATGGATGCACTTAGGATGTAGAAGTAAAAATGCAATACATAGATGCTTTATTTTTGTATTTTCCAGTTTCATGTTTCCAAATGAATGCAAAATGTATGCTATGGATGATATCAGTAATATAAATGGTGTAATTAACTTGATATTTGTAGAAGAAGATAGAAACCATGTTTGAGCATAAATTTCCTTATGCTGTTATTACTGTTGGCAAAATGCATCAGGCAATCTTTAAATGCAGCTATATGAATACTCTTAGGACTTGTCATTGATTTAGAAAATATTTGCAATATTTTTATCATCATTGGGCACTTTTGGAATGGATACCACCTGATAGTACAACCATCACTAATACCCACTGATATTATGATAATATGAATACTATGTTTTATTGGAATGTCAGAAATAGACTTAGGTATCAAGGCATAGAAGCCAAGATAACAAAATAGTCACCTTCCTTTTAATATACTAGATTTTGTGTAAGGAAAGATATTGGACCCGCAATGACCTTGAAAATTCATATCCTTGGGTCCATTATGATTCGTATACCTTAGTGAGAATCTGGATCAAAAAAAAGACAAGGAAATTGTGTCAAACTCACCGTAGTTTACACATAAAAAAGATCAAGATATATGCGGCTATCCACCCATAGTGGCAGCTCTTACCATAAACATCCAAGTTAGATGAAATTTATAGGATCATATGAAACAATCACCATACGCAAAAATTCAAGAAAACATTATGCCCCCAATCCTTGTGACTCTTTATCTTTGCGCAGACATCATTGAGTAACTAAGAAGACATAACAAATCATAAATTGAGAATCAATCAGATAAATTTCATAATTACTTAGATGCCCCTAGTTGAAAACATCATCAGGACATTAAAGAATCATAATCAAACCATTATCAAACTGTGTGCTTAAGTAGTACTTTGTTCATTCAAATGTCAAAAACAGTAAAGATTCATCAATCAGAAAATTGTAATACAGGCAATATGGTGTTCCATGTCTGTGCTTTGATAGGATCATTCGTTCATATCTGTGATCTAATACAACTTTGGTGAATGTTAATGTCATGTCCCATGTTTTGAAAAGGTATTTTGGTTTTTGGGAAAGTGAAATTGTTTTGCATGTGTCCAGAAACTTTGTGTTCATGAGGCAAACCATCCTAGAGCAACCTAGCAACTGTAACTGAGCATGCCAACAAAGATGCTCCCAGTGCAGAATGAATTATTCCTAAGATGTAAAGATAAACAAATCCCAAGTGAGGATAAGACAGTCATGTAGGAATATGAAGTTAGCGTATGAGCATAGGCAAAATTATGAAGGCCTAGTATCAGTAGTGCATCGATAGATGGAGCGCAGAACACAAGTGACACGTGATTGCCAGTTTTCACCACTTGGCAAGATTTTGTTTCTTTCTTTTTGCTACCAAGATGCCTATTTTACCAGGTGCTCATCAAGCCACTTTTTTTCTTTTTCAATTTTTTTGTTATTTTTGTTTTTTTGAATATTTTTATAGTATCAAGGCGCATGTTTATCAGGTTTTCACCAAGGATACCCATTTTGTAGGACTTTTTCCACTGTTTTTGGATTTCTTCAGGATCAATTTTCTGAATGTTTTTGTTATTTTGCAAGAACTTTTTGTTGTTCAGGCTCTGCTAGCCGAACATTAAGCATAGAATCGCTTCAAATGTAGAGTGTTGATAGGATCTAGAAGAACATCTCCCTCAGGTGTAGCTAATTGATAAGCTCCAATCCCAAAAGTAGCAGTGATAACATAAGGTCCCAGCCAGTTAGGTTTAAATTTTCCTTTCTGCTCTTTGTTAGGCTGGTTCGTAGGATTCTCTTTTAGGACAAGGTCTCCCACCTCAAACTTGCGTGGTTTGACCTTCTTGTTGTAACCTTTGGACATTCTTTCTTGGTATACTTTGAGGTGATAAAACGCTTGTTGCCTGCGCTCCTCTAGGAGGTCCAGAGAATTTATTCGATCAATGCGGTACTACTCATCAATAACTAGTCCTTGTAAAGAGATCCGCAAAGATGGAATTTCAACCTTAATAGGTAGCTTCAGCGCCATAGACCAGAGCAAATGGTGTGGCTCCAGTTGGTGTTTGGATGCTTGTTCTGTAGGCCCATAGTGCTGGATTTAGTTGTAGATGCCAGTCTCTGCGAGACTTGCTCACAGTTCTGTGTAGGATTTTGAGAATTTTTTTGTTTGATGCCTCAGCCTGTCCATTACCTTGAGGATAATACACCGAAGAGAAATGTTGAGTAATGTGAAATTGTTCACAGAGGTCATCAATGTCTTGGTTTTTAAATTGGCCCCCATTGTCTATCATAATTGAAGAGGGTATACCATATCTACAAATAATGTAGTTCAAAATGAACATAGCCACCTGTTTGCCAGTGGCTTTGCTTAGCGGCATGGCTTTGACCCACTTTGTGAAATACTCAATGGCCGTAATGATAAACTTGTGTCCATTTGAAGAGTTGGGATATATCTTTCCAACCAAGTCAAAGGCTCATTGCTGAAATGGCCAATGTGTTATGAAAGGTATCAGTTATCTGGCAAGAGCATGGATGAGGTTTCCATGTGTCTGGCATTTAAGACATGCTTTTGAAAATTGAATAGCATCTTTCTCCATGGTAGGCCAATAATAGCCTACTCTGAGAAATTTTTTAGCTAATGAAAAGCCATTCTAGTGTGATCCACATACACCTTCGTGGACATCTTTTAAAGATAGATCGGACTCTTCTAGTTCTAAACACTGAAGAAGTGTACCATCAAAACTACATTGATATAGGTTGTTAGTTATGAGGACATAACGTGATGCTGTCCTAATCAGGGATCTTTTCTCATTTCTAGATAGATTAGTGGGAATGGTTTGGTCAGAAAGATAGGCAATGATATTGGCATATCGAGATTGATCAGGGGTATTTAAGGCACAAATTACTTGGTATTCTGGATTGGAAAAGGTGGGATAGGATATTTCTTCCACCAAGAAGTCATAGAAAAATTGATGCTCCTCTAGTTGTAACATAGATGCCAAAGTAGCCATAGCATCTTCCACTTTGTTCTCTAATCTGGGTATCTACTAGAAGGTGATGAAGACAAAGTATTTCTTCAAATCATCAACTAGTTGCTTGTAGGGCATCAAATTTTCATCTCTTGTTTGATATTCCCCATTGATTTGATTGATAATTAGTTGGGAGTCACCATATATG
>MU224319.1:345607-392489 GCA_018584345.1 Thuja plicata | reverse complement strand
ACAAAATTGAGAAAGAAAAGTTAGAAATCAGCAAGATCAGGGTAAGGCAAACACAGTTGAGGAATGCACTTGCGCCATCTCTAGCAGTTCTCAATGAGAACATCAAATAGATTGATAACACCATACAGACATATGATCAAGGTCCTTACATGGATCTGATAAAAATGGAGAAATTGACATATGCTTTATGTGTGCATCTTCAAAAAGTTGATGCAATGAAAGTCTTTTGGCAGAAAGAGATTCAATCTCTTCAAGTTGTGTACCCAGAAGTTTACATGGAGTAAGTATGCTGAAGACTTATAGTTTTTTCACACCTTTGTCATTAATTTCAAAGGGGGAGTAGTATAGAATGTTTATATTTGGAGAATTATATATGTATATATCATAAATATGCAGAGAAGTATATATGTATATATCATAAAGTATTAAGATATATAGTCATTTTTGTATGAAGTCATTTTGAGTAGCTTAGCCACATTCCTTTGTTGCCATAAATGAAAAAGGGGGAGATTCTTGGCTAGTTGACTTCTTGAGGAAGCATGAATTATTTTGTGTTGTCAATCATGGCAACAAAGTATACTTAAGTTTTGACATGAAAATAAAATGACTAAGTGTGAAAATAGAGCAGATAGACACATACAGAGATTAGCACATGAGTGCACATGTTAGAGATCACACCAGAGCATGAATGCTTAGGTATATACTCTATGGTGTATATACATGCTAGATCCAAATGCGTAGAGTATGAAACATCAGTACTGAAAAGTTACAGGAAGATTAGTAAACCTACAGTCCAGGAAAAAGAGCATGGAAGCTGACTATAGTTTTGATCAGCGTGAATGATTTTGTAATGTAATGGCTAAGCACCTTTAGTTATAAGTTTTTATTAATGTAATTAATTTTTTAGTTAACATGCTTAGGCTGACTTGTTCGAAAGCATTGTATGTTTTGTTTTAGGGCCGACTAGTGATTTGTTTTGGGTCGCGCCTATTCGGATTTGAAGATATAAGTATGTAATGTAAAGATATGTTACAAGTGTCGATTATGATGTAAGAAGAAGTTATAGAGGGATAGTATAATTAAATTAGAAGATGATACAGCTCTTTAAAGGAGTAAGAGCATCCACACATACACGGAACTGATCAGACAACAGTGTCATTACAGCAGTTCATTTTGATATAGTGCATATAAACATTGAGAGGGTTGTAGCCTTAATCTTATTGGGCAATGAGCCTAGGTAGTGAGCCATATACCTTTAATAGTGTTTTGTAAAAGAATCCTAATAGGGTCAGACATTTAACTAGGTCATTGTACTTAATTTGTAAAGACTACTTCTAACAGGGCAAAGGAACTTTAACAGGTTCATTATACCTAGTACAATATTTTGTGGGTACTAATCCCCACCGGAGTTTTCCTCTGATAAAGGTTCTTCGTAATCATATCATGTGTTATGTGTTCTTGTGTTATGTTTCTTTGGATGCACATTTGATATATGTTTAATTGGCTGAATATATAATTAATAGATAAACACTGATTCACCCCCCCCCCCNTTTCCCCCCCCCCCCCCCCCTCTTAGTGTTTCTAACATTTCCTTGTTCCCACTTGGGTCGTTCCCGTGATATTTTTCCCTCAATGAAAGTCCCTCTAAAGGTAAAATGAAAAAGAAAAGTGGATAAATAATGGAGGTCTATATTTTTAATTTTCCTCAAGGTAAAAGATCATACTCTCCTACTCCATATCTTCTCCAAAATACACTGAGCACATGTTCATTTACCCAAGATCCTTTTCTAAATCATGAATCAAGTAGGTCAGGATTACTGATTTTTCTTAAAGGAAAAGAGCATTGGTGTAGGAGCACCAGGGACAAGGACAAAGGCCTAAAAGGACACTAGGGTCACTAAATAGATCCTAGGGTAGAACAAAGGATGAAAATGACCTTAAAGGGTCATTTAATGTAATAAGTCCAAAAATGGTCCATTAAATGTGTTTTGATATATTTTTGATCATTTTGTATTGAGACCAAACAATGTAAGCCTTAATAGAATTTTGTTAAAGTGTACCTTGGGGGTCATTTGAGGATCCTAGGGAAGTTGAAATGTTTAAAGGCCTATAAGGTCATTCATGTTTTTAAGTTGGCCATTAGAGCCATTAAAAGATGTAAAATGTACTAAAAGTGCCAATAGATGTAATAATGCCTTATTGGCAAGGTAGGCCTAAGGGTCACTATGAGGTCTAAATGACCTTAAGAGTAGTATTTTGGGTGTGGATTAGAGTCTTAAGTCTTAGACAGGGTTTTAAGAAATAGTATGGCATGTAATTATTTAGTTGACAACTTTAGTTGTCAACTTGACAAATTTTATAACTTCTGTAATTAGGGGGCAGTCAGTTTTAGACTGTTACAGTCAATTTGAGGGAAGTTTTTTGGTTTGTGTCAAGTTTGGGGATATGTTTGATGGAGATCCATGTGATTATTGGAAGGATAGGTTGGGAGGAGTCCAAGGAAACAAATGTAATGAAGTTGGAGACAATAAAATTTTAATTTTCTGCAAACTATCTATTCTCTGCCCATGAGGACACAGTCATTGTTTTGGTGTTCTAAAACCCTTCACTCGAAGCATGGTTGAATAGGAAATGTATTAGTTTAATGGTGGATTAATTTAATTTTTTTTCATGCAAGTTTTGTATTTATTTGTTAATTTTTAAAGCAAAGAAAATTAGTTTATTGTTGACTGTTCCTGAGCAATATTTTGGTGCAATCAGTCAATTGTTTTGAAGTTTCAATGAGAACATAGGCTCTCCCACTTTCTATGGTTATTGTGGCTTGTGGTAGAAGCTTATCCTTGTATAATTATGTTCCATTAAGTTTTTTATTGGAGGGATATGCAAGAGGTTGAAGATAGAGATCTCTGATTGACAAAGAATATTGTCTCAGAAAATAGACCCTCAATACGGGGGTAATATCTTTCCAACCAACCGTTGGATATTTCTAGGATTGGAGTATGCTGGTGAGAAAGTAATTTCTCCCATCCTCGCTAGAGTGATCTAGAATTTTTACCTTCTTCAAAGTTACACCTCTCCGTATGTGTGTCTATCTAAGAGGACAATGAGAAGGTAAATTTGTTGTGTTTAATCAAGAAGTTGTATTTGTTGAGTCAAATGGATAGGATGGAGTGTGGATAGGGCTTAGGTGGTCCAAGGTTTATGTTCCAATTATGACATTAATATAACAACATGATGTGTTGGTTCAGGTGAGTAATCATGATTAAAGGGTTATTGATCCAATGTATGGGATCTAATTGTGAAAGGGTATGTTTGTTGATGAGGACAGTCACAAGTGAGTGGAGATATGATCAAGCATGATCAAACAATTTGATAAGTGGGTGATGGGATTTGTATAAAAGGTGTATATTCTAGTGGCTAGAACCATTGTTGACCATTGAGAGGTTTATTTTCTAGATATGGTCCAGGAGATTGATCCATTGAAGGAGGATCAAGGGGCATTGATGGGATAGTTTCCTACTAACCACTAGCCTTTGCATCAAGTGGTATAAGAGCCCAGAAAAAGGTCTGGGTTGAGTGGAGAAGATGCAATTGACAAGGTCAGAGATAGAGGCATATAATGCTTACAAGTACTACTTTGAGGATAGAAGAAAGAGAAGAAAAGAGAAAGAGGGAAAGAGAAGAAGAAAGAAGAAAGGAAGAGGAAAGGCTTAGAAGCCTAGAGGAGATATTTGAAAGGAGTCAAAAAAGGTTGAAGTGGATTGTATCACTCCTTGAACAAGTAGGGGAAGAAGATGAAAAGGTAGAGACAAGTTTTCCATTGAGAGGACAAGAGGATGAGGAGCAGCAAATAGCATGTGAGGAAGAGGATGAACCTAATGTCAAAGAGGTTCTGAAAGTTGAGTCATAGGTTAATGATGGAGATGCTGATTGGAGCAGCAGAGAATAAGGTTATGAAGATGATGAGATGGTTCACCTTGGGACAATGCTATATATTCCCTTTGGAAGGTACTATGCAGCAGCATACCTTGATTGTAGTGGATGGTGAAGAGGCTCATGATGAAGCCTTAGCGATGATGACATATTTTTCCATTAGTATACAAGGGAAAACAATTTTGAACCATCGGTAACTTCAACATTGAAAGACTGGTTTAGAGTGTAACCCGACACAGCAGTTAACAGAGGTCACCAAAAATGTTAAGTACAGAGGAACCCGACAGACAACTTCACAAGGGAACCCAACAACAAAGCTTATAGTGTAACCCGACAAAGAAGGTTACAATGTAAACCAACGAAATAGACAACAATGTAAAGTGATACAGCAGACAATAGAGGAACCTAACAAACAGTCTACAAAGCAACCCGATAGGCAGTCTAAAGAGAAAACTTGAGCACCAGTCTATCGAGAGACAACTTTATTTTGAGAAATGTGGATCTAACTTACACGTCAGATAAAACACTTAAGTTTTATATTTAGATTAAATCTTAGCTTTAAATCCATTTCTTCAGGGACAAGTAAAGTAATTGTAATTGTTTTAATCAGTCTAACTGGTTGAAAACATGCAAACTAGGAGATCAAGGTAAAGTTGTAAACCTTTGATCATAGAGTTAACATTGTAAAGCGTGAAACTCATTTAGGTCAAATTCATTGTATAATTAAATGTGTAATCAATCAGAACAAAAAGAATGTGATGATGATTGTAGCCACATACACTTTTATGGATCAGAGACAGAGTTTTATGTAGAGGGACAGTAAAAGATAAAATCAGTTATCAAGAACAAGATCCAAGGATACCTAGCAAAACAAAGGTATTAATCAGTCACTATAGATGATACATCATATTGTAATCTTTAATGGATCTGTAATCAGAAATTCTAGATTGCATAAACTCATGTCAATAAGTATTTTTGACTACATTCTAACAAGTGTAGCAAATAGAAGAAATTCTTTGAGAAGGTGGATTTAACAATCCTTTATAAACCTCTTAACCAAGTGCACACTAAATAGTGTTGCTAAAGCTCTTAACAGAGTAGACATTAACCAGTCTAAACATGTTACTCCTAACAAGGTAAGATCATCAGAAGTGATCAAACTTGTAATCCTTAACCGGCCCCTTCCATTCTGCATATAGTAAAGTTTTATGGGTTTCATCCCCACCGCAGTTTTTACCTTCTAACAGGGGTTTTTTTTGTTACCAGATCTTGTGTCATGTGTCATTACATTTCATGAATTTTTCTATGAATGTTTACATGCAAATTAAGTTTATGAATTGATATAACATGCATAAGATAAGAATAGAGCATATGGTCGGTAATGCAAGGAATTGATTACCAAAGGATTAAGGTTAATTGACTAAAATATTTAAAGGGTACTGATTCACCCCTCCCCTCTTAGTACACACCATTCCATTATTCCAACAATTGGTATCAGAGCTAGACCTCTTATTTGGAAAAGTTTAAATCACTTGAGATAAAATATCATACAATGGAAAGGTATAAGCTAGTTAAGAGTATTGAGAATCAGAAGTTAGAGATACAGATCTTCTATGAGAAATATAAAGAAACTAGAGTCAAGATGAAAGAGCTACTCGATGAAAGAAAGGTAATGGCATCTCACTCTAATGAAACAGACTATCATGAGGAAGAGATACCTGATTTATTTGAGTCAACAAGATCTACATCTAGCAATACATCAGACACATCTCAAGGAAGCATTACATGTCTAAATGAAATCAATCAACATCTAGCTGGACAAGTGAAACCACTGTAAATCGGTCAAGAGACATAGATGGTAAGAATGATTGAGGTTATGAATAATGCTATACAAGATGAGAAAGAAAGAACATTAGCTATTTATGAAAGGAGGAAGATCACTGAAAAGCTGCAAGAAAAAGAGTCATAAATACAAAGACTTACTAAACATCATCATGAGATCACCAATCAGATCATTCTTATGAGTCAGGAGACAAACCGAATGAACATATAACTCAATGGAAAATTAGAAGCTATTGGTGAGATAAAAGAAGAAAATGAAAGACTGAAGCATTAAGTAAGAATTCAGCAAAAACAAAATGATATGATCAAGAGAGATGAAGAAAGTACAAAAAGAATGGATGATTTTCTGGATGGACAAAGAAGAGTTAACGACAATACCGGACTAGGGTATACCGAGAATGGAGAATCACCATACCAAGCTTATCCAAAAGATGTCTATGCCAATCCAAGACCAAGGAGGCAGTTATGCAATCACTATGGAAAACCAGGCCACACATCAAATGTTTGCTGAAGCAAAATTAAAGGTATTCCTAAATCCACTTCTACATTCATTGGAAATTGTTATAACTGTAACAAGAAAGGACATAAAGAATATGAATGTAAATCTGAGGTAAAACAACCAAAGAAGGAAACCTACAAGGAGAAATATTGTCCTACTTTCAAAATGCATGGGCACACATCTCTTGAATGTAGGAAGAAGAAAAAACAAGTATGGAAGCCTAAAGAACAAGAAAATGCTTATCAACCGAAAAGATTCGATAACTCATATCTGCATAGCATGTGGTAGATATGGACACATAGCTGAAAAATGGATGAGAAAATGGATGAGAAGGTCTAGAAGCTAGAATAACCCTAGAATGGCATGCTTACACTACCATAAAGTTGGTCATCTAAGCAAGGACTGTAGAGATCAAGTGACAGAGAAGAGAAATTTTCCCAATGGAAAAACCATTGAAGATATCAGAAGAATGAGAAACAGAATGTGGAGGAAAGATACAAACACTGATGATGCTGGACCAAGAAATACAATTGGTGACACCTTATCTAATGGATATGGTGACATCACCACCCCCACCTAAGCTGAACAAGTAAGTATGGAACTGCACTAGACCAAGTTATACTTTACATCAGTTCCATTACACATAGATAAAATGCCAAACTAGCATGAATAAAGATGCACTATGGTATTACTTGTTATTATTTTGTGAATACAATCTTGTTGGTCAATACATACTGAGAATTGTCTGTATACATATGAAAGCCAAGTTAACAATGTAACATGAGACTCGTTGGTAATCATGTAAAAGACATTGAAGTCTTTTCTAGTTACCAAGCACCATCGGCAAACCTATGAAAGGTCAAGTGAGTTGTCACTTACCCTGAGCCAATATTTTCTGTGATACCTGATAAACTCTATCTTCAAACACAGAGAAGTGGGTAGAGAATTTATTACGCCACTTAGGGAACCATCTATAAAAGGATGAAAGAGACCTCATTTCATTCACCAACATTTGAGAGCAAAGAGCAGAGAAAAGTAGCGCGACCAAAGGAGAAAAGATTATAGAGAGATTCACGAGCACCTTCATAGCTACTACGATATATTCTAATCTTCAATAGCTATAGAAAAACAAGTGATTAACTAGAATCACCAAGCTCATAGTTTTTTTTATGGGAAAAGCCCTAAATTTGCAAAATCATGGAAACCACATCTTGTGTAACCAAGATCAAGAATTCCAAGGATAAAAAGGTTAATCTGAGAAAGAACTCCACTTGTGAAGAACCTAAATACAAGTTTTGTCCATAGGTTACTTCGCAACTCGACGATGCTGGAGCATTCTCAAGCATACCACCTAGGTTTTTTCTCGTCAAGGATGTTTGGGCATACATACATTGCAAGATCGCTGAGATAGGATATCTTGAGGTCAAACAAGCTTACAAGAAGCTTTGCACAGATGGAACCATCAAAGATGAGCATAAACACATTGAGTTCAAAAGGATGACAAATTCCCTAATGTTCCCAAGGGAATTTAAAATTGAGTGGATCAAGATAGTGTTGAGCAGAGTGCATGACTGAAAGATGTGGCTAGACGATCCAAAACAAACCACTAGGGATGTGATACACGCAGTGAGTGGTTAAACTATAACCAACAAGGCCAAGGCTCTTAAACACCCTCCTCACCCCGATATTGAGAAGATGACAGGTGCAAAATGGGATGGCAAAGGATTGAAGGTAAATTCTATCAAAGATCTCAAACTAAAATTTGGTGCATGTGTGTTGGGATAAAAGATATTCCAAGCTAGAAGGATTGAAAACATTGCATGTGGAGTAGTTGACACTGCCCAAAAGATTGTGAAGAAGGGATTATGGTTGGATCTATCTGAGCTTTTACTAAAGAAGTTAGATGAGAACATGAGGAGAATCAAGTCTGCACAATCCCATTCATGTAAGTTCGGATCACTTCTAATGTGCATGTTTTTCTACTTTCAATACTTCTTTCCATCTATCGGTAATGTCAACTGGGATACTACCTGGCCAGTGATAATTCAAATCAGTGAATTTATTAAGTCACTAGGTGACAAATTTACATCAGTCATGGATGAATACTTCACTAGATTCAAGGACAGAATGCAAAAAAGGATGAGGATACCAGAACAACTGGTAGAAAAATATAAGACTGATATTTATTTTATGGTGGACACTGATACCACCTTGATCAAACCAGTTATACCAAGGATGGCATGGTTAGCACCACTTGACTATGAAATCAACATAGATCAATCCACCAATGCTATTGAAGCATTATTAAATGAGCCATTATACAAGTCATAACCAAGGTTTGGAACCTATGAAGAGGCTAAGGAAAGAATAAAGACCAGCCTAGTTGTGAACAAAATCGATAGAAAGAAGGATAAAATGGTAAAGACACTTAAGAAGAAGTTGTCAGTAGATGATGAAGAAACAAAAATCAAGACACCGAGGGAAAGTCACCCATTGGTGAAGATGAACAAGTGAGTGAATCTAAATCAATAGATTCTGATGCACCACCCCCAAAGAAGCCAAGAACTACTCTTGCATCTCAAACAAGGATTCAGACAACAAAAGATACAAGTTCATCACCAATAAAGAAAGGACAAGTGAGAACTTATAAGAGGAAGCCTCAAACTAGACAAACTTTAGAACCAAAAGGGAGAAAAAGACTAATCTGAACCAATGAAGATATAGAAGACACTGAACAATATGAAAAACCTATAAAGAATAAACATCCTACTACAATTGATGGAGTTGTTGCATCAATCATCAATTTAGGTTCAATAACTGAGCCTAAGATTAGAAAATGGCTAACTCTAAATCTCAAGGATCAGAACAAGATTAAACAAACCATCATCACAATAATGTGTAAATTCAAATATATTCCTATATAGTATGAAAATAAGATGCCACAAGAACTTCTAGACAGGTTATCAACAAGGTGGACATTCACATTGAAATCTGAAAAATAGAGAAGGGAAAGATCCCTAGTTTTTGTTATGCCACCTGAGTCCAAAATGGAAGAAATTGAAGAAATGATGAAGTTACATTCAGAGAATTTCTCAGCAAAATTGAGATCCTACAAAGTACTACAGGGAAACTTAATTAATCTTACCAAAAAAGTGAGGATACTTGGAGGAAAATACTCAATGTACCTAAAGAGGACACAAGCCCCGAGAGAGTATTAGAACTCACTGACAAGCCTCACAATGAAGAAAATCAAGTAAAACTGACCCCAGAGCACATACTTATAAATGAAATCGGGGATGACAATCAAGTTGAATTTAACACTGAAGCTAGTAAAGCAATGGATGACATTCCTTGGATTTTACAGTCATTAAAGGACACAACAGATGTCACAAACCAAGATGTGACAATAATAGATATCACTGAAGATCCTACCAATGAGGTAAAGGTAGATGATGATGTTACTATTACCTCCGAGCAGCCCAAAGAATAGGACACAACAACAAATGTTGCACAAGTGAGTATCCTGGGACAAATGCCATTATTGATACAAGCTATCAATATAATAATAGAAACAAGAGATACAACACCGGAGCATGATGCAGGCATACCCGAGGATAAGGGTGATGAGGAATAGAAAAACACAATTGATAAGAAGGATGTAATAAATGGAGAACATAAATTAACAGATGAAGAGAAAAAAGATAAAGGTGAATAAAATAAGCAAGGTGATGCCACTCCTAAGAATACCAAAGGAGAAGTTGCAGATAAAGAAAAGGTTGATGTGAAGACATCCACACCAAACTGACAGGTAGACACTGAGCAGTAGCTAAAAGGAACAACACCTCCAAAGCCTTCATCAAGTACATCAGACCAAGCAAAAGAAGTTGCTATGGTACTGCATATAGGTACCTCCACTACACTTTCAAAGAAGAAGAAGAAGAAGAAGAAGAATAAGAATCCATTCACCCTGGAAGAGATCATTGAAATACCATACTATGATCCAAGGATATTGGATCCAGAGACACTTACAAATTATGCAAAACTTTGTAAAAGGAAATCTATCCAAGATAAGCTTAAAAAGGAAACAAAGGACTCACAGGTACTAGAGACAACCAAGGAAATACTTCTACAGATTGTACCTAACATAGACATTGATCAAAATGCTTCTATCATTGATCAATTCACAGTTTTTACAAATGCCATCACATCACAAAATGTGGATGTAGAGAAGGCAATAGAAGAATGTGCAGAACAAAAGTATCAATACAAATTGATAGAGAAAATCAGCCAAGAAGTGGCCAAGAACAAGGTAAATCTATTTGAGCTAGTCAATGAATTGGAGCCAATTATTTTAGAAGCTATAACCTTAATTCAAAATTTATGCACAATAGAGCAATTCACTAAGGAGAATAGTGAGAAGATTGCACAAATAGATGCAGATCTAAATGCTAGTGCACAAGGTCTTACAACCACTAACAATGCAATCAATTTGCATTATGAAAATATTATGGAAGCTAAAAGGTTGAGACTTGAGATTTTAGAGGCAGAAACAAAATTTAGAGATGAGGTAACCGAGCTTCAAGCTCTACTTCTACCAAATCTCACATTACTGCAACAACATATGCCATCGGAAAGACAATTGATTGCCACCCCAAAAATGTCTGTGATAGAAAGCATATATGATATGCATGCAAGGATCACATTGGAGATCATGACCCTTGACCACCTGAAAGAACAATGGGAGAAAATGATTGAAGACATGCAGAACTCTCATTCCCATATTTTTGACAAGTTGTAAGTACTACACCTTTGTCTTTATTATCAAAAAAAGGGGAAATAATATATGACAAAGAGAGTGGATAAGGTAAAAGGGGGAAATAATGAAAAGGGGAAAATAGTATAAAGGCAAGTGTATATTCATGTACATGTACTATACCAGCATGCATATAGGGGGAATCAAATTGATAAGGTAAATACATGGTGTATATACTAAACATTCTAGTTTTGCACATATTAGTTTTTGATACTAATGTCAAAGGGGGAGATTGATGACATATTTTGTCATTAGTATACAAGGGAAAATAGTTTTGAACCTTCGGTAACTTCAACACTAAAATACAGGTTTAGAGTGCAACCCAAAACAATAGTTAACAGAGGTCACCGAAAATTTTAAGTACAGAGGAACCCGACAGACAACTTCACAAGGGAACCCAACAACAAAGTTTATAGTGTAACTTGACAGAGCATGTTATAATGTAAACTGACGACACAGAAAATAGTGTAAACCAACAGATCAGACAATAGAGGAACCCAACAAATAGTCTACAAAGAAACCCAACAGGAAGACTAAAGAGAAAACCCAAGCACCAGTCTACCGGGAGACAGCTTTATTCTGAGAAATGTGGATCTGACTTACACGTCAGATAAAACACTTAAGTTTTATATTTAGATTAAATCTTAGCTTTAAATACATTTCTTGAGGGACAAGTAAAGTAATTGTAATTGTTTTAATCATTCTAACTAATTGAAAACATGCAAACTAGGAGATCAAGGTCAAGTTGTAAACCTTTGATCATAGAGTTAACATTGTAAAGCGTGAAACTCATTTAGGTCAAATTCATTGTATAAATAGATGTGTAATCAATCAGAAAAAAAATGATGTGATGATGATTGTAGCTGGATAAACATCTATGGATCAAAGAAAGAGTTTTATGTAGAGGGATAACAAAATATGAAATCATTTATCAAGAACAAGATCCAAGTCTACTAAGCAGAACATAGGTATTAATCAATCACTATAGGTGATACATCATATTGTAATCTTTAATGGATCTGTAATCAACAATTCTAGATTACATAAACTTGGGTCAATAAGTATTTCTGACTACATTCTAACAAGTGTAGAAAATAGAAGAAATCCTTTGAGAAGGTAGATTTAACAATCCTTTGTAAACCTCTTAACCGAGTGCACACTAAACAGTGTTGCTAAAGCTATTAACAGAGTAGACCTTAACTAGTCTAAACATGTTACTCATAACAGGGTAATATCATCATAAGTGATCAAACTTGTAAGCCTTAACCAGCCCCTTCCAATCTACAGATAGTGAAGTTTTTTGGGTTTCATCCCCACCGCAGTTTTTACCTTCTAACAGGGGTTTTTTGTGTTACCAAATCTTGTGTGTCATTACATTTCATGAATGTTTATATGGATGTTTACATGAAAATTAATTTTATGAAATGATATAACATGCATAAGATAAGAATAGCACATATGGTCAGTAATGCAAGGAATTGATTACCAAAGGATTAAGGTTAATTGACTAAAAGATTTAAAGGGTATTGATTCACCCCTTACCTCTCAGTACACATAATTACATTATTCCAACAAGCGATGGGTGAAGAAGTGGTGGCATTCCAAGATGGATGAAATAAAGAGGAAAGTAATTAGAGGGTAAACTCTGATATGGTCTCATGGGAAGAGAATTCAGTTGGTTTGGTGGGCCATGAAGAGGCCTTGGAGTTGATAAACATGAAGGTTGCATGGGTAACCTTGAAGGTGTGTCCCTTGGAGGAACATGAAATGCATTTTGCAACGGTGGTATTGATGAAGAAACATGATGATCTCACTTTTCCAAGGCATGGAATCCATATGGTGCAAAAGAAGGAGGATCATGGAGTAGTGAAACTAAAAATACTTGAAGAGGCCTTATTCAAACCAAGGGTCAAGATGAAAATATTTTTTTCTAACATACTTTTTACAGGTTTCCAAGAGGACTTGGAAAGGTTTTAAAGCTGTGGAGTATGGTGAAGGAGCACTAGGGACAAGGATAAAGGCCTAAGAGGACACTAGGGTGACCTAATAGATCCTAGGGGGGAACAAAGGATGAACATGACCTTGAAGGTTCATTTGATGTAATAAGACCAATAATGGTCCATTAAATGTGTTTTGATATGTTTTTGATCATTTTGTATTGAGATCAAACAATGTAAGCCTTAATGGCATTTTGTTAAAGTGTACCCTAGGGGTAATTTGAGGATCCTAGGGTAGTTGAAATGTTTAAAGTCCTATAAGGTTATTCATGTTTGTAAGTTGGCCATTAGAGCCATTAAAAGATGTAAAATGCACTAAAAGTGCCAATAGGTGTAATAATGCTTTATTGGCAAGGTAGGCCTAAGGGTCACTATGAGGTCTAAATGACCTTAAGAGTAGTATTTTTGGTGTGGATTAGAGTCTTAATTCTTAGATAGGGTTTTAAGCAATAATATGGCATGTAATTGTTGAGTTGACAACTTTAGTTGTCAACTTGACAACTTTTATAACTTTTGTAATTAGGAGACAATCACTTTTAGACTGTTATAGTCAATTTGAGGGAAGTTATTTGGTTTGTGTCAAGTTTTGGGATCTATTTGATGGAGATCCATGTGATTATTGGAAGGAGAGGTTGGGAGGAGTCCAAGGAAATGAATGTAATGAAGTTGGAGACAATAAACTTTTAATTTTCTGCAAACTGTCTATTCTCTTCCCGTGAGGACACAATCATTGTTTTGGTGTTATAAAAATCTTAAGTCAATGCATGGTTGAATATAAAATGTAGTAGTTTAATGGTGGATTAATTTACTTTGTTTCCATGCAAGTTTTGTATTGCTTGGTTAAGTTTTGAAGCAAAGAAAAATAGTTTATTGCTGACTTTTCTTGAACAATATTTTGGTGCAATCAACCAATTGTTTTGAAGTTTCAATGAGCACATAGGCTCTCCCACTTTTTGTGGTTATTATGGCTTATGAAAGAAGCCTATCCCTATATAATTATGTTTCATTAAGTGTTTGATTATAGGGATATGAAAGAGGTTGAAGATAGAGATCTCTAATTGAAAAAGAATATTGTCTCAGAAAAAAGACCCTCAGTACGAGGGAAATATCTTTCCAACCAACTGTTGGATCTTTCTAAGATTGGAGTATGTTGGTGCGAAAGAAATTTCGCCCATCCTCACCATAGAGATTGAGAATTTTTGAGCTTATTCAAAATTTAAATCTCTCTATGTGTGGGTCTATCTAAGAGGACAACAAGAAAGTAAATTTTTTTTGTTTAATCAAGAAGTTGTATTCGTTGAGTCAAAAGGATAGGATGGAGTAATTTGTATTTAAATTCTGAGAAAGATAAAGGGATATTGTTAGCTGAAATGTTTTTTTATGATATCATATTTGGAGGACAAGATGCTTTATGCCAAAAATTTGCAAAAGAGATGCAAACTGACTTTGAGATGTCTATGTTTGGAGAGATCAAATTCTTTATTGGTTTGCAAGTATATCAAATGAAGAAAGGTATCTACATTACACAATCTAAGTATGTCAAGGAGATACTGAAGATTTTTGGCATGTAGGACTCCAGACCTGTAAGTACACCTATGTCTACTAGACAGAAACTATCAAAGACTGATAAGACAACTGAAGTGAATCAAAACCTATATAGATCAATGATTGGAAAACTATAATATGTTGTCCTTAGTAGACCAGATATTGCATTAGCAGTTGGGATTGTTGCAATATTTTTTGCAAATCCTAAAGATAGTCATATGATGGTAGTAAAAAGGATTTGGAGATATCTGAAAGGAACAGAGGACTATGGATTATATTATAAGAAGAATGAGAAGTTTGAACTGAAAGGTTACACAGATACAGAGTGGGCAGGTAATGTTGATGATAGAAAGAGTACAAGTGGTGGTGCATTATTTCTAGGAAAGAGATTAGTTTCTTGGACAAGAAAGAAAAAAAATTGTATTTCTCAATCTGCAACAGAAGCTTAATATGTTACAGTAGCAGTAAATTATTCAAATATAGTGTAGATCAAGCAATTATAGAAAGGTATGAAGGAAGAACCACTGAACCAGTTGTTATTTTTTGTGATAACATTAGTGCTATAAATATTTCAAAGAACCATGTGATGCATAAAAATACCAAGCATATTTCTATCAAATATCATTACTTGAGTGAGCTATTACAAGACAAAGAAGTAAGACTTGAATATGTAAATACAAAGGAACAATTGGCAGATATATTTACTAAGGCTTTACCTAAGGGTGCTCATGAGTATTTAAGAGGAAAATTAGGGGTGATTCTGCTAGCTGAGGATAATTGAGATCAAATGGAGTGATTGTATCAAATGTATTACATAGAATACTTGACAGATTGATGCAAAAGGTGGTCACACTTTAAGATTTTCCTAAAGTTGTGAAGTATAAAGAAAAAGATGTTGATCAATTATAAGCAAGATGACAGAGGGAGCATATAATTCATAAAAATGACATAGAGATATCTACATGATGAAGATGTATGTCTTTGGCATTGTTTTCAAAGAGGGAGAAATCAATAAGGAAACAAAGAGGGAGATATACTATTTGAGGGAGAAATCTATGAGAGATAAACTACAGAGATAAATCTATCCAAGAGGGAGAAATATTTGTATTAAAGAGAATCAGAATGAAGCTAAGGACATTAAATAAAATTTGTTTACACAGAACATACTTTTTGCATTGGTTGGGAACCTTGCATGTGTTGTTTGTTTGCATGTGTTTGCCATCAATGCAAAAGAGGGAGACTGTTGGAAATTAAAATTGAAACTATTGTTATATTGGCATTGATGTCAAACCTTAACTGGTAAGATAGTTGCTAGCTTGTAAAGTACCATATCTAAGAAGAGATAACAAGAAGACATGGTGAAATGGTTGAGTTTTTATGGAACTACAATGGGTACTTGATGAGATCGCACCTTGACAAGATAATATATTATTTACCCTAGGTCTAAGTGAAGTTTGGATGACTACAAGACTAGTCTTGATCGAGTAACAGAGCAGAAGAGTAAGGAACTTAAGTTTGTGTTGAGTGATGCAAGTGTTTACTGAGCACCAGTACATGCCAAGAAAATTCAGTGTCGACCGAGCATCAGTATTTTCTAAGTGTCAGTTAATTACCGATTTATCTAGTGATGACCGAGTGTCAGTATTTTGATAGTTTAAGAGATTTGAGATCCCAGCCAACATAGTTGATTTTCTTGGGATATGTGAAGCATATTTAAGATAAGGATGATTATTGTGGAGAAATAAATGAGCATTTAATATGTTTAACCATTTTTATGTATGGATTCAAGAAGGAGTTTTAGGATGTATTCTAAAAACTAGATGGAAACAAAATGTTGGAAGGATTCGTTGGATCTGACCAAACCCTAAGATATATTGTGATGATTAAGTGGAAAAAGATCAAGCTACTTGATCACAGAGGTATAAGATTAACCTAATTGTAGGTTATGTGTGTGTGGAAGAGGTTAATTCAATTGATTGGAAAATATAAGTAGAAGGAAGAGAAGGCTAAAGAAAGTAGTACAGGACTGTACAATGGTGATTTCTTGAAGGATTTATGAGCAGATCTAAGTTTGAGATGACAATGAAGGCCAGTCAGTGAATTAGCATTTGAGCTATAATTGGATCTATATTTTCAAATTGAGTTGTATGTTTCATATCACAATTTTTTGTTACTTTATAACCATTGTATCAGTTGCAAAATATTTTTAAACAAGGTTGACCTAACATTCATATTGCTAAACCTTTAATCAAGGTAACATTCTAATGGAATGGTCTAATCCCTCTAACAAGGCTCACTTTTATCAGGGTGATTAAATCCTTTAACTGGGTCACATTTAATTGTATGTATTGTAACCTTTAACAAGGTTGGCTCCTCAGAGAGCTCACTTCAGAAGAGTGAAAAATTGGTAGCATGTTACTCATGGTTTTTCCCATATTGGGTTTCCACGTTAAATCCTGGTGTCATACTTGTGTGAATTTTATTTGATGTGTTTTATTGTTAAGAATTTTATAGTCTACAAGTTGATTACATTAGGATAGTAAACTACAAGTTTATGTTATTGATTATGTGCTATAGAGACCGAGTGGATTACTGAGTGGATCTGAGTTGTTTGAAGTGTTTGAAAGTTCAATTAGTACATTTGGACCTTGGATAACTGATTCACCCCCCCCCCCTAGTTATTCTAAATAATTCTAACACTTAGTCCTCTAAAATTTTCATTTCAAGCAGGGATTTTATTATAGTGGGTTGGAAGAGGTCAGCTTTTCTTTATTCCCAATTGGGTCATTCCCTCTCATAGGTTATGCTAAAGCACTCTAGAGGCAAACCCTCTAAAATCTTGAATGAATTTCTCTTCACCCAAGATCTGGCAAGGTGAGGGGAGAGGATACATTCGTTCAACCTTAGGATGAAAATCTAAAATTAATTTGCATGTTTCTTAATAGTCTTATTTAAGAATTTTTTCAATAACTTTGTTAGACACCTTTGTTTGAACATTATATTGAGGATAATAAGGAGTAGAAAAATGTTGGTGAATTCAGTATTTCTCCAAGAATGTCATGACTTCTTTATTTTTAAAAGGAGTACCATTATCTAAAATTATCATTGAAGGAATATGAAAATGAGCAATAATGTTTTCAAGAATGAAATCACAAATAACATCAGCTATAGTAGAATGAAGGGGGACAACTTCAACCCATTTAGTAAAATAGTCAATGGTTGTTAGAATATAAGTATGTCCTTGAGAAGAAGAGTGTGATATTTTACAAATAATACCAAAACCCCACATACTAAAGGGTCATGAAGCTACCTGGGATCAGATTTCATGTGCAGGAGCATGGATGAGATTTTTATGATGTTGACACTCCAGACACCTTTTAACAAAAGAAAAATAAATCTTGTTCCATTGTTTTCCAATAGTATGTCATGCAAAGAAGTTTATTAACCAATTATTTTCCACAAAAATGCCCCCCAAAAGACCCAGCATGAGCTTCTTGTAAATCCACTAGAATCTCACTTCTACCAAGGCATCTAAGTAAAAGGCCATCATAAGAATGCTTATAGAGGACATCAACAAGAATGATATAACGAGATGCAATATTTCCAATTTGATTCCTAGAATTTCTCATTGCTAATTCAGGAAAAGTAACATTTTTCAAATAATGCATATTGAAAAAACCAAATGCATATTGAAAAAACCAAAATTTGCAGTGTTATCATTAGAAATAGTAGGATTAGAAAGAGTGTGCATAGTGAATTGATAATCTTGAACATTATCCTCCAGATAGATAAGAGATGTCGCACTTTCCATAGCATCAGCATGCCTATTATCTTTTCAAGGCAATGATTGAATGTCATAAGAAGAAAATTTAGAAAGTACACTCAAGGCCAAATCATGATATTGCATCAATTTATCATTCTTAGTATGATATGAACCATTAATTTTTTGCACAATTAACTATGAGTCCCCAAAGACCTTAATGTTATTGATTTAAAGGAACAAAGCCATTCTCAATCTAGAGATAAGGGTTTCATACTCTACTATATTATTGGTAAAGAGAATTTAATCTTATAAGATAAGAGAATAGGTTTCTTAGAAGGAGGAATCTGGATAACACTAGTGTCAAAGCTAGTCTTACACCTAGATCTGTCAAAGTAGAGTTCCCATATATCATCAAATTCTATAGGTAACACACTTTCATTAGGAGACTCAATAGGGTCAGGCAACAATGAGGAAGAAGCAACTTCAGCCAGGAAATTGGTTAAGAATTTCCCTTTAATCACCTTTTGAGAAATAAAGTTTAAATAAAACTCAATTAAAAGAATAACCCATTTTGCAAGATGTCTTGATAAATCAATTTTGGAAAATAGATGCTTCAAAGGATCAAATTTAACAATAACATTAACTTTTGTATTAAGAAAATAATGTCTAAATTTATGCCAATCAAAAACCAAGGCAATACATTGTTTCTCTATATCTGTGTATCGTGTCTCATAATCAACCAAAGTATGACTGATGTAATACATGGTCATTTTTTCCTTTATCATCATGATGAGATAGTGTTGGAATAATAGAAAGATGTGTACTGAGAGGGGAGGAGTGAATCGGTACCCTTAAAATGTTTCAAACAAATCTTTGTAATCAAATATTTTGTTATAACCAACTGAGTAGATTGCATTCACCAAACATGTAATGTCACTGTAGAAATGTAAGTGCATGTAATGTAAATAATAAACATACATGGAATTTAAGTACACATGACACTAGTATTTTGGTATCGCAGAAAACCTTAGAAGGTAAAAACTGTGGTGGGGATGAGACCCATAAAACTTCACTACTACAGTAAATAAAGTAGCTTGTTGAAGCTTACAAAGATTGATCACTTCTAGTGACCTTACCCTGTTAAGAGTAGCAATAATATCAATCAGATCTACTTCATGTGAGGATTTAGCAACACAATGTATGTATGCACTTGGTTAAGAGATTTATACAAAGACGGTTAAGTCTACTAGGTTAGGAGATTTTAGGATTGTTACAATTGTTAGAGAGTAACAAAATTGTGTGATCTGAACAAATTAAAATCTCTATATTTTGGATACAGATCCTTTAAGTGCATATAAATCTATCACCTTACTGTGAATGATAATACCTTCTTCTCTACTCAGTATCCTTGCCTTTATTCTGAAAATTGAATACTTGCAATGTAGTCCTTGTCCTAAAACCCATGTCTGATCTCTGATGTCCATAGTATGGTAGCTACTTGATCATTACTTGATCAACATACATTACAAAATGACATCGTAAAATATATATATCAAACTTCTTGACCTAATTAGGGTCTTACAATATCTTACAAAACCTAAGATCAACGGTCTACAAAATTTACTTTGATCATCTAAACATAGGAGATATAAACAATTAATGTTGTGAATCTGTAATTAATGTTCTCCTCGATCATTGTAAACTGTTATCCAGCTTGGAAAAAAGTTGTTACCTAGATTGATGTGCCATTACAAAATTTTATGTGACCGCTGGTTCACTCGGTAAATATTGTCTCTCAATGCTCGGTGTTATCTATGTATCTCAGTGCATACTATGTGCATAGTGTACGCTTCTACTCGATAAAGCTTGTCTGCTTGGTAATCACTGCATTTAGTTAACTTTGTGCATGATTAGTGCACTCGATTAACTCTACACTTTGGTTATCATTCTGACTAATCTATCTGTGACTCTATTATTGACTGGGTATTTGAATGCTTTAATACTAATGACAACCTTCAAATCTCATTTGGAGTAACATACTCCCCCTTTGGCATTAGTATTAAAAACTTGTATATGTAGATGTAGTATACACACAACAACTTATACATAGTGACTCCCCCTTTGTACATGCTCGGTATATGCATATGTTTCCCCCTTATTATACATGTATACATATGTTTTCCCCATTTTTTGAAATTAATGACAAAAAAAATAAAATTACAACTTTTCAAAAATGTTAGGATGGGCCTTCTGAGATTTTCCATTAACTTCTCCCATTCCTCCTTTAAATACTCTAGGTTCAGTTGAGCATGCATATCATATATGCTCTCGATAACTGATAGCTCTGGGGTGGCAATCAAGTTCTTTTCAAGTGTCACGTGATTTTGCATCATAACTAAATGTGGTAGTAACATATCCTATAGCTCGGTTACCTATTATCTGATTTTGTCCTCTTCCTTTTTCAGATCAAGTCTCAACCATTGTGTATGCATAACCTTGGTGTAATGCATCTATAATGCATGTTTCTCAGTTGAAATACTTAGCACTATCTTTTATATCTTCATCTAATTTATTCATCTTTTCACTAAGCTCGATAGTGAAGTGATCTAATGTGCACAACTTCTGTAGAATTGTAAGGGCTTTAGTAATAACAGTTTCTAGACCTGTTATAAATTCTGATAGAGTTACCTTGTTTACCACCACTGCTTAGCTGATCTTCTTAGTAACCTTGTATTGAATCTTCTTTTTTTCTCTTTCTTCTAATTTTTGATCGGCATTAATGTATGGACTATTTATTGCCTCGGTGAGCAGTGCAAGTTGATCAATGATGGGGGCTAATTCATTGATGATTGTGTCAAGAACAACTTGTTATAGAATCTCCTTTGTAGCCTCTAGAACCTATGCATTTTTATGTTCTTTCCTCAGCTTATCTTTTGATTCTTTTCGGGTGCATAACTCACCATATTTCCTAAGTGCTTCTGGATCAAGTGTCGTTGGATCACAATCAGGGATATCTATGATTTCATCCAAAGTGACTACATCTTTGCTCCCTTTATTCTTCTTCTTCTTCCCTTGTACACTTGATGAAGGAGATAGTGTTAGTGACTGTTGATCCTTTTGCTCATTTTCTTGCTTTGTTGGCTCGGTGGGTGTGATCCCTTGTGAAGGTGCCTCAGTAGCTAACTGGGTGTCAGTAGTAGAAGTATCTACTGTCTTTTTTTTGTACCTTCACATTTTTCTGCACCATTAATGGTATCTTTAGGTGCATCACCTTATGTTGTTTCTCCACTGTGATTGATCTCTTTACCTTGTGTATCACCCTTGTCTTCAGTTGTTTTTGTGACCTGCTTGGGTGTCTTCTTTTGTGCTTCATTCTCAATGTCAATAGCTTGTACCAGAATGGGTAGATTACCTGGTACTATTTCTCAGGAAACCTATGTTGTATCTATTGCATATAAGGTCTTGGTGGCTCTAATTATCATGTCATCTTCTTTTTCCTTATCATCAAGATCACCTTCAGTTATGTCATTTATTGTGATCTCTGGAAGACCTTGATTAGTCAACAGTTTAGGAATTCCATCCAATAAATTATCAACTACAGCATCATCAATATTTATTGGTTTTGTGCTCGACCAATGTCCCTTGGTATCGACTATAGATGCAATGTTCTTTGTTTCCTCGGTTGGATTTAGCATATTTGTCCAAATCCTGGTGCTCTCTTCATCAACTTCCTTCAAATTCCCTTGAATTATATTCAATGTTCATGCTTTCTTGGGTAATATTTTGGCATACTATTGCATTATATCATCTATTTTTTCTACTATGCAATCATCCTTAAGTAGAGTGAGAGTTACCTCTCTCATCTGTTTCTCGGTGTTGAGTGCATAGGTCCATCGGGCTGATATTTTATCATACAATTCTGATGGAATGTAAGTAGAAAATTCACCAGGGACCTATTTGAAATTGATCATCATACCTATGATAGCTTCTTCAAGTTTATCCTTATTCTTGGTAGTCAAATCTGCATAAGCATGTACCTTAGGATGTCCTAACCTTTCGATTGTTCTGATTTCTTATGCAATTTCATCAATATTCTTTGGTGCTTTTTTTTGCACAAACTTAAATTGATCATTATTGTCATCAGAATCATTTGTGTCATCCTTATTCCTTACATAATTCTTTCTCTATCTTGGTGCAATAGTCTTCAGTTTCCTTGTCTGATAAGTGAATTCTGGTGAAGGCCTTGTAATCTTTACAACTCCTTTCTTCAAAGGTGGTGAATCTGCTATCACCAATTGTGATCTTGTCCTTGATAGAGACTCATTCTTTATGCATTTTCCCTTTTTTTCCTTAGGTACCTCTACTTTTTCTTCATTGGACTCAGTGGTATTAGCATCTTGTTCTAGTTCTACATCTTTACCGACTAAAGTCTTCTCCTCGGTATCATCAACTGACTTATCCAGTTCTTCATTAGTGATAGAAAATTTGCATTTGAGGGTCTTAGAAATCTTGGTTTTCTTCCTACCCATCTTTTCAACTCGTAATCCAATTGATATTATGGTCTGAGCTTCCTCAAATGTGCCAAATCTCATGGCCGATTTGTCAACTAGTTTGTTAAGTAACTTTTCTATAGCTTCAAAAGCTAAAATAATATTTAGTTCATAATCCATCAGAGGTAGCCATGCTATCCTTGATTGTACTACCTTGATAAGAGTAGTGTCAATGTCAACTACAAAGCAGATGTCATCCTTGTATTTCTTGACCAACCGCATTGGTATTCTTATTCTCTTTTCCATCCTTGCTTTAAACTTTGTAAATTATTCATTCATAAATGGTTCAAAGTTTATGTCTAGAATTGTAATGAAGTCACTGATTTATAGTATAATTGGTCAGTTTTTCTTCCATTTCACATTACCGATGGAGGGAAAAACAATTGCAAATAGAAGAATGTACATAGTAGTAGAGAACCAAACTTACAACTGTTATATCATGTTGATTAGATTGTTCTCATGTTCTCTTCTAGTTGCCTCTGCAATAGCTCAGCTAGGTCAAGTTGTAAAGCCTTCTTTACAATCTTTTAAGTAATATCAACAGCTCCACATGCAATGTTGTTACGTCTCCTTGACTAGAAGATCTTGTATGCAATAAAATACGCACCAAACCTAAGTTAAGGATCATCGATGGAATTGATCTGTAGACCTCCACCATCCCACTCGGCTCTTGTAAGATTTTTTATCTCGGTTCTGGGTAGGTGCCTTAGGGATTTTGATTTATCCATTTTAGGATACCCAGTTACTGCATGTATAACATCTTTTCTTATCTTCTTCGGTTCATCTAGCCAAAAATTTCCATCATGAACTCGACTCAATACAATGTGGATCCATTCAGTTTTGAATACCTTCAGGAAATTTAGGGCATTGTTTAACCCTTTCACTTCTAGATGCTTATGATCATCTTTCAGTTTATCATTTATGCAAAGTGACCGATATGTCAATATAAGCTCAAAATCCCCTATTTCATTGATCTTGTAGTGAATGTATCTCTAACATCATGAACTAATAGAACCCTAGGTGGTATCGCAGAGAACGTGCCTTTGTCATCGGGTTGGGCTGCAACCTGAGGATGTATTTTGTAATTCAGTTATGTGCATGTAGAATCCTTAACAAGAATCACCTTTTTCTCTTTATCCATCTTTGCCTTCATGGTTTGTGATGAGGATGCCATTTATTTTGATTTAGGGCTTCCACAAAAGAACTCAAAGTAAGTTGGTAAGTGCAAATGAATAAAAGTTATGGCCATTAACTACTCAAAATGTGCTTAGAATCTCTGCAAAATGCTTCAAATTTATCTACTATGTATTTGCTTTTAGTTACTATGCTCTACTCTGTGATCGTTGTGTCATCAAATGAGTTCAAAACCCTTGAATTTATACCAAATAACTTTAGTCAGCGCAATAAATGCTCATTACCAACCACTTGGTAGACAAACATAATACTCAGTTAATACTAAGGATATCTCAGCTCGGTGAGTATACCAAATGCTCAGTTGCCTTAGAAACTTGATTTTCTCACACATATTCACCGACTGGCATTACTAACTTGGTACAGATTAACCAACACAACTAGATCAAAGTAATAAAAAATAATACCATAGTACATCTTAATTCATGCTAATTTGTAATTTGTACAATGAATATAGGAACTAATGTAATATATATCTTTGTAAAACATAGTTCCATACCAACTTGTATTTCTTAGGTGGAGCTGGTGGAATCACCTAATCCATCAGGTGAGGTGTCACTAACTATTGTGCTTGGTCCAACATTATCATTTGATGCTCTCCTTCACAATTTGATTTTTGATCCTCATGATTTCTTTGATTGTATTTCCATTTCCATAAGTATTTATTATGTCTGCACAATCTCTTCTTAAGTGACCAACCTTATGACAGTGTGAACATGCCATGTCAAAGTTTGACCAATTCCTAGACTTAGTTTTCTATTGCCTCATACAGTTTGTTGTTATATGTCCATATTTATTACATGTTTTGGAACTAGCCCAAGTGCTATAAGCCCAAGCATAAGCATTACCTTGTCTTCTTAATTGATTTACCTTTTCTTCTTGTCCTTTAGGTTTCTAGATTTGCTTCGTATTAGTCTTGCATGCTTGTGATGTGTGACCATACATGTTCCAAGTTTGACAATATTAATCCATGTAGGGTTTCTTTTGTGGTTTTTTCAATTTCGATCTCCATTCATGTGCTTGATGTCCATGCTTATTATAGTTATAGAAATTACCATTAAATATAGGAGAGCTTCTAGAAATACATTTTTCTTTGCTTCTGCAAACATTAGATGTGTGGCCTGGTTTTCCACAGTGATGGAAAGAGGGTTTCTTAGGCTTTGGATTTGAGTATACATTCCTCTATTCAGCTTGATTTGACAATTCTCCTTGCTTGGTATACCCTAATCTGGTATTGTTGTTTAGTATTCTTTGATAGTTCAGAAATTCATCCATTCTCTTAGTATTGTCTTCAGATCTCTTAATCACCTCATTATGTTGTATAATCTTCAATTCATTTCTTAGTTTTTCATTCTCTTCTTTCAATACACCAATTTATTCTAGTTTTTTAGAAAGCTTAATATTCACTCGGTTTACCTCATGACTCATAGCAACCACTTGATTGGTGATCTCAAAGTAATGTTCAGTAAGTCTCATTATCTCAGATTCTTTTTCTTGTAACTTCTCAATCATTTTCCTTCTGTCATCAATAGCCATGTTTCTATCTTGTTCAACTTTCTTTGCATCATTCAAGAATTCAACCATTCTAACCATTTGTTTATCTTGACTGATCTGTAGTGCTTTCACTTGCTTAGTAAGTTTTTGATTTCTCTCAGATAGCTTTGAAATAGTAAGTTTTGATTTTCAATAGTTTTATCAAGTTTATACCTTTCCATTATAAGATCTTTTCTCTCCAATGATTAAAATTTCTAAGCAAGAGAACTAGCTCTGATACCAATTTTTGGAATAATAGAAAGGCATGTATGGAGAGGGGAGGGGTAAATCAGTACCCTTAAAAATGCTCAAAAAAATCTTTGTAATCAAATATTCTATTATAACCGACTGAGTAGATTGCATTCACCAAACATGTAATGCCACTGCTAAAATGTAAGTGCGTGTAATGTAAACAATAAACATACATAAAATTTAAGTACACATGACACTA
This sequence comes from Thuja plicata, assembly GCA_018584345.1. NCBI lineage: Eukaryota > Viridiplantae > Streptophyta > Pinopsida > Cupressales > Cupressaceae > Thuja > Thuja plicata. Next base: position 366,372 of record MU224319.1, on the reverse strand, counting down.
GTATTTTAGTATCGCAGAAAACCCCTGTTAGAAGGTAAAAACTATGGTGGGGATGAAACCCACAAAACTTCACTACTGCAGTAAATAAAGTAGCTTGTTAAAGCTTACAAAGATTAATCACTTCTGGTTACCTTACCCTGTTAGGAGTAACAATAAGATTGATTAGATCTACCTCATGTGAGGATTTAGAAACACAATGTATTTTTGCACTCAGTTAAGATATTTATACAAAGACAGTTAATTCTACTCTATTAGGATATTTTAGGATTGTTACAATTGTCAGAGAGTAACAAAATTGTGTGATCTGAACAAATTACAATCTCTATATTATGGATACAGATCCTTTAAATGCATATAAATATATCACCTTACTGTGAATGATAATACCTTCTGCTATTCTCGGTAACCTTTCCTCTATTCTAAAAACTAAATACTTCCAATGTAGTCCTTGTCCTTAAACCCTTGTCTAATATCTTATGTTCATAGTATGGTGGCTACTTGATCATTAGTTGATCAACATACATTAAAAAATGACATCATAACATATATATATCAAACTTATTGACCTAATTAGGGTTTTACAATATCTTACAAAACCTAAGATCAATGATGTACAAAATTTACCTTGATCATCTAAACATAGGAGATATAAATAATTATTGTTGTGAATCCGTAATTAATGTTCTCATCAATCATTGTAAACCCTTATCCAGCTCGGAAAATTTTTTTTACCTAGATTGATGTGCCATTACAAACTTTTATCTGACTGTTGGTTCACTTGGTAAATATGTTCTCTTAGTGCTCAGTGTTCTCTATGTATCTCAGTGCATATTGTGTGCTCGGTGTACACTACTGCTCGATAAAGCGTGTCTGCTCAGTAATCATTTCACTCGGTTAACTCTGCACATGATTAGTGCACTCGGTTAACTCTACACTTCAATGATCATACTGACTAATTTGTCTGTGACTCTGTTACCGACTAGTTATTTGAATGCTTGAATACTAATGATAACCTTTAAAGCTCATTTGGAGTAATAGCTAGAAGATAACTTAACACTTTCGACAAGGTCGATGTATAGAGATAGAAAGGTTTGTTATCCTAAGTGGGCTGTAAGATGGGAGGATTAAAATGGTATTCCTTAAATTGGTCAAAGGAATGCTTACATTTTTTATCCCAAGAGAAAGTAGTGTCTTTCTTAAGAAAGGAAGTGAAGGAAGTGGTATGATTAGACAAGTGTGAGACAAACCTTCCTATAGCTTTTATTTTTCCTTGTAGGATTTGAGGTTGTGAGATATTTTGAGGAGGTGGCATATTAATGATGGCATCAATATTTTTAGTGTCTACCTCAATGTCTCTATTAGAGATGATAAATCCAAGAATTTTTCCAATATCCACCCCAAAAGCACATTTACGGGGATTCAAATATTTTTCTAAGAATAGGCATATGATCACCACCTTGAATAGATTTAGCAAGGATGTCATCAACATAATCTTTGAGAATCTTGTGAATGTAATCATGAAAAATTAATGGCATGGCACATTGATAAGTAGCACCTACATTATTTAATCCAAAAGGAATAAAGGAAAATTATGTTCCCCGAGGTGTAATAAATGCAGTTTTATATTGATCTTTAGGGTGAATAAAAATTTGATTATAACTAGAAAAACCATCCATAAAGGATAATAAGGTGTGTCCTTCTATAGAGTCCACTATCATATCAATGTTAGGGAGACGAAAATCATCCTTCAAGGAACATTTTTTAAGTCTCATAAATTAGTATACATCCTTATCTTATTCTCCCCTTTAGAAATAGAAAAAATGTTTGAAATCCAAGGACATTAATCAATAGAGAAAATAAAACCAGCATCCAAAAACTTTTCTAATTCAACCTTAACATGAAGGGAAATGCTCAGGTTCATCTTACGTATCTTTTGTTTAATAGGTTTAGCATTAGGAGAAAGAAAAATATTATGGGTAACACTCCTGGGATCAATCCAGGCATAATAGAGTAAGACCAAGAAAATATGTATGAAAACTAATGAAGAAGGGCAATAATTTTTTTACATTCTTCCTCATTTAAACATTTACCCATTTTGATAACTTTCTCAGGTTCATTAGGCTCTATGTGTGCATAAATTGTCTCAGTAATAAAAAGGTTACTCTTTGAGGAGTCCTCCAAAGGTAGAGGAGAATTAGAATGGTTTTCAAGATCGATGTCTTCTCCAAAATAAGATTCAGTATTCAAACAATAAGGCTTTCTCTTTTTATGATGAAAATAAGGAATATTTTCATGCCCCCAAGAAATAAAACCAAACTCTAAATGAGAAACGAAACCTTATATGTCAAGCCTTGTGCTTTACCCTTATTGCTGACACATTGTATCACAAAGGTCTTGACGAAACATTATTTAGATGTCTAGAGAGTGAGGAATCGAAAACTTCTTTACATGACATTCACGAGGGGATTTGTGGGTCACACTCAAGTGGATTTACCTTAGCAAAGAAACTTCTTAGGATGGGGTACTATTGGCCGACCATGGAAAAATATGCATGCCAATTTGTGAAAACTTGTCAAAAGTGCCAATATCATGGGAACTTGATACATGTGTTAGCACAGGAATTAAATCTCATTACTACACCTTGGCCTTTCTATTAATGGGGTTTTGATTTGATAGGGATGAAATATCCTACTTATTCTAATGGACAAATACATTATCACTGTAATTGAGTACTTTACAAAATGGGTGAAAGTTGTACCCTTAACAACTATAACTGGAAAACACCTAAAATAAATGGAGCGGTGCAAGAGGGTTTGGTTCAAGGATCGAGATAGACGCAATTTCCACCATGGAAGCTTTGTCAGTATACCTAGCCCATAATGGTAGGTACAATAGGCACAATCACAAAATCAAGGTGGTATGTGGGCCCAAAGACAGGCTCCAAGATGGGTTTCAAATTTTGACCCCACGGGTCAGAGGAGCCTAGATCCTGAGCAGAGAAGATGGAGATTTTAGAAAAATCAAAAGGGAAAACCTGCAGAGAGACAGATATGGCACCCACACAAGGAAGTTGTTCAATCTGAAAATGGAAAAGAGATCCCAAAGATGACGGAGAAAAAAATCATGGACATCAAAATTGACTCGGAGGCGTGGAAAGACTCAATTCAAATGTTGTGTTCTAGGGATTTTTTCATGAAATGGGGAGGTGCATGGCTATCTTACCCAAAAGTATAGAAATGGGTAGATGAATAATGGGGGATGCATTTTGTGGTTAAGACCCTCCCCAATTCCTTTTTCTTGATCATCACAGAAATAGAGTTTGAAAAATCTAGGGTCATGTATAATGGGTTATTTATGATGGGTGGAGTGGGATTCTACATCAAAGATTGGGTGCCTAGTTTCAACCCCAAACAAGTTTCAATAGAGGAAATCCCCTTTTGGATTCACCTCTACAACTTGCCCCATGAATATTGGAATCAAGAGATCTTCAAAGCAATCGGTTCAAAACTTGGGACGTTATTGAAATTTGATGAGGCAATAGCCAAGGGAGATTTTTTCATGTACACTCGTACATGTATTATGTGGAAGTTTCATCCTCTTTTACCCAGGGCCATTGAAATTTTTACATCGAAAGGGTATTGGTGGCAAGAACTGGAAGTCAGAGAGATTATGGAGAAATTTAAAGGGTGCAAAGAATGGGGCCATAATGAGCAAGATTGTACAGTGTCCCAAAAGGGAAAAAGAAAGGAGGATCGAGCGCTCGAAGAAAAACTCTCCAAAATATTGTCTGCTAAGGATCTAGATAGAGAGGTAGCAGAGCCTCATGATGGTGTGAAGATTACCCAAGACATTCTCTCTCCCCCTATGGCTCAAATGGATCATGCACTATTTTTTTTGTCTAAGGTACCTAGCGGGGTAGTTGTGATTAACGCACTCTCTAACCTAACTACAGTGTCGATGTTGGAGGATTTGGGTCGAGTCTCTTTGGAGCCAGATCCATTCATGGCCCTCATACTAAATTTGAGTATCCAATATGGCAAAGATCAAAGCAATAAACCCCTTCTTGAAACTCCAAAAAAGAATGGGGTTGGGTTCCAACACCTCACTGCTCTACAAAGCTCTGCTCCTTCAGTAAAAATTTTCAAGGATATCCATGTTTCCCCTTCAAGAATGGAAGACATCTTTTCGGGGGAAGATTCGGCTGCAAATTCCAACTTTGTTGAAGACTCTTTGGGTCTAGCAGATGAAGTAGGAAACCTAGAGAAAAGAACTATCAGGCACTCTAAAGCTAGTTCTAAAAAATCTAATATTGGGGGTTAGAAAACTAGAGGCACAAAATCCATTCAACAGCTTCTTAAAGATGCTATCAACATGAAGGGACAATCCAAGCTTCGATCTAGGAGAGACCTATTCTCTCCTAGGAAGCTATGAAGATCCTCGCATGGAATGTTAGGGGCTACAATTCCCTTGACAAGCATCACCTGATCAAGAGGTTTTGAACAGGAAAAACCAGACCTAATGTACATTTAAGAGACAAAGAGGAAGTCAGAAGAGGCAGCAATCATATTTGGAGTAAGGAAAAAGTGGTCAGGATTATTTACAGATGTAGATGGAGCCTTTGGTGGCCTAGGTATCCTCTAGAATCCTAGAAACATAAAGGTGGAGGAAATCTCTAAATCTAGGAACTGGCAACTAGTAAGGGTAAATTCTTGCATTATCAATTTTGTTGGTTGTGTAGTCAATGTTTATGGGCCCATCATAACCAAAGATAAAAGGTTTTTTTGGGAGGACATTTCAAAGGTCATGGGAGATCTACTTTCATAGATTGTGGTTATTTCAAGGGATTTCAATGTGACCCTATCATCTGCAGAGAAAAGAGGTGGTTGGGGATGACATGCAAATCCCAATTGGGTTTTCAGCAATTTGTCTCCTCTTTAGGATTGTGGGAGGTGGAGGCTAAAAGAGGAAGTTTTACTTGGATGAATAGAAGGCAGGGTTTTTCTAGCATTATAGAAAAGCTAGATCAATCCTTCTTGGTAGGGAACTGGAGAACTCTATTGTTTGTATTGGAATCTAAAGTTCTGGGCTTGGCTGGATTAGATCATTTCCCTGTTTCATTGATCTTTAAAAAAGATGTGGTGTCAATTTGGTGTCTCTTCAAGTTGAAAAAATGTGGCTTAGAGACCCAGAATTTTTGAACCTGGTAGGTCTATAGTGGTGGTCTGCACCTAAAGAGGAAGGGAACTTATCCTTTCAATTTTTCTAGAAGCTGGGATTTCTTAAGAAGAACATGAAGACCTAGAACAAATTCCATTTTAGAAATAATTTTGAAGAGGAACACATTCTTGAAGGATAACTGGGTGCTCTCAACAATGAGATCCTGGCTGATGGGATGGACGAAGTGAATTTCTTGATAGAAAAGGATCTTTTGGTTAAGTACGGAGAAATATTACAAAGGGAGGAAATCTATTGGAGGAATAATTTTAGAGAGCACTAGCTTAGAGAAGGAGACATGAACACTAAATACTTCCATAGTTCTGTTAAAGTTTGGAGAAGCTTTAACAAAATCCTTTCTATTTAGTGGTCAAATGGATTTAAAAATGAAGATTCATAGTTGATTAATCAGGAGGTCATCGATTATTTCTCAAAAATTTTGACTCAAGAGGATAGGGGTTTGGGCTAAGATCAAAAGGAGCTAGTTGGAATTATCCCGCATCTGATCAATCAAGAGGACAGCCAGATATTGATAGAACCAATGTCGATGAGTGAAATCAAAGTTTTTGTCTTTAGGATTGGTGCCAACAAAGCACCTGATCCATATGGCTTCTAGGCATTCTTTTATCAGAAATTATAAGGCTTTTTGAGCCTCGAGTTGCTGGGATTGGTGGAGGAATCAAGGGCTAATAGATTCATCCTTAATGATTTCAACAACACGATGGCGGCTTTGATTGCTAAAAAGGAAAAACCACTTTCCTTTGATGACTTCAGACCCATTTCCTTGTGTAACACCTGTTATGCCCTGCATACCCATCCCTACATTTTGTGGGCAAAATGTTGGGTCCCCCTTTTTTATTTTTCTTTTTCCTTGGTTTCTTTTTGTTTTCTTTTGTTCCCCTCTAGGCTTTGCTTCTCTGAGGGTCATTCTCTTTTGCTTTTTGTCTTTCCTTCGGGACCCAGTCCCAGAGTGTGTTTGTCTTTTGAGTCAGCTAGACCTCAGACTCCAAGATTCTCTGCCATCATGTCTTCTTTGTTGGAGGATATGGTTACATGGAATCCCCGGTCCCGGAGTCTGAAGGTTTTCCTTTTCTCGAGTTTGCAGAAGGGAAGCGGGATATTTTACCCTAGGGGTATAAATATAATTTACCAGTCACTTTCAGATTTACTGTGATCAAAACACTCAAAGCAATTAGAGTATTCAAGGTGATTAAGGTGATTCAACAGTGTTAAGTGTATTTTGCTCTCTGAGATTAATAAGTGAATTAGCAGTCATTCACGCTGGTGTGTTAGCAGTCATTCACGCTCGTGTGTTAGCAGTCATTTGAGGCTTCCTAGTTTGTAGAGCACCTCACATGCTCTTCCTCCCATTTTTTCTATGTTTTCAGGTAGGTCCTTCAGCTCTCTTCCTTCTAGTTTCTTATTTTCTGGTTTTCTTTCTTTTGTCTCGCTTGGTTTTTGTTCTATTTTTGTTTTCCACTTCTGGTTTTTCTCTTGTTGTCACCTCTCATTTTGGGGTGGCTCTGCCAGAGGGTTGTCCTCCCTCTGTGTGGTTGTAAGATAGTGTAAATGTTTTTGTATATACTTGTAAATTGCATGTAGATAGCTGTGTATAGGTTGTTTTAGGGTCATTTTTCTTTAGCCTACAAGTTTGCTTAATCCCTCTGTAAATTTGTATATTAGTGTATATTGGATGTATATCCTTCTAGTTTTGTGACGAGCTCGCCATGCTCTCTCATGATTTAATCAAATGGTTGAGCTCGTTAGAGAGGTATTCACCACGGCTTGAACTTCGCACCTTGCCTGTTCGAGACATGGAATTTTTCTCTCTCCTCTGTCATTTTTGTCTTAATGGCGGGTTTAAGTCCCCACGCACGAGCATTTAAAATCGGTCCAAGTGGCATTCACTTTCTTGCATGTTAAAATATTTGTCATTGTTATTGTAATTACTTACCTTTACTGCATGACCACATGACACCCCATGTTATCCTAGTATGGCTAATTCCCGGTCATATCAATAATGATCATCTTTGCCAGACTCTGGGTCCCAAGTTCCCCTTGGTCCTCTGTTTCATTCATCACATGAGCCAGAATCCCCAGAACCCCCGGGCGTTGATCAAGTCCCCAAGTCATTTGTGCTTAATATATTATAATTCTAGGGTTTTGATGTGAACTAACATCTTTTCAGGAACATGTGTGAAGCAGTGGTGAAATTCCCTAGATCCGAGATTGCTTTATGATTTTATATATATATTGATGGTTGTCTGTTCTCACAGGTTGCCAAAATTAACTCATCAAACATTTCTGAAGCATCTGCACCACCTTCACCAACTGGGAGTCCAAAACTCCCCACTACTTCAACCAAGGCACTCACCAGGACAAAGGCTTAGAAGACCTTGGAAAAACTCCCACTTTGAATGAAATACATAAAGGGAGAAGTTATTCTGAGATCAAGGGTTGATTCCAAGTTGCATCTAATTACCGACACAAGTGTCGACGTATGGGCTGAAATGAAGGCCTTAGTGAAAATGATGTTTATTCAATGTAAGGCCGGAGACCTGATGGCACTTCATGTGGCCACCTCTGGAATTCTTAAAGTGACATACTTCCCCTACTCAGTGCAGGCTCTAGAGATCATTCTTACACTTGCAGAACACTACAATCTAGTCGTTCAGGTTGTCATGCTTGCCTCTCATATTCCTTCGGGCTATCCAATGCCCATGGTGTCTCTTGATGTTGCAACATTCTCTTCAGGGCTGGGAATTCCCCATTTTGCAAATGTTGCAGTACTTGCTCAAGCCCAGGAACTCAGTGAATTTGAAAAGCTCCCGGGCACAACCCGACAATACCTCAATGCCAATTGGCTCAAGACCCCCAAGAAAGACTATAAAAAGATGAAGTTGGAGATCCCCCGGATGAAATTTAAAGAAATCATACAAATGGGGATCATCACATTATGCAGGGTCTTTGGAGAGCCCCATGCCTAGGAATTATTGTCATGGATGTACTACTACTTGTTTGGCATCACCTCTGGTATGCAGGCTTTCAACTAGGAAGCAATCATCTCCAATCACGTGGACGCTCAACTCATCAAGGTCACCCAGTCCCCCAAATTTTACATGACTTCTTACGTCTTATGGTCACTAGCACAACAATGCCCCATGACCCAGGGATTACTTACAGCAAGTGTGCTTGGAATGGGCAAAGGCTAGAATCCTCCATGGGATTATTTCCCACAAATACAATGGGAGGCCAGTTTCCCCAGCTTCTACAGGGTAAATGATGCTTTCATCTACTATCATCTTCTCACACCCACTCGAGATGTCAGGTGCCATCTCTCAAAGGAGGCAATGAACCTGGTCAGCACTTATGGCCATTATTATATTCAATTTTAGCAACACTCATACATTTGGGGGACCGGCTTCTCTGAGAAACCCTACCTATTACCCAAACATTTTGGGGATAGGATAATTCTTTTAGAGTACTGCAGACAAATTCTAGAGCTACATGCCCTCTTCACATTGAAGAAGGTTACTAACGTCCCATTCCCAATCACTTGTGGGAACTATTCCTGCATCCTTGCAGTGGCAAAAGAGGTCGAAGGTGAACTTAGTGTTGGTGCTATTTCCTACTTAAGTTGTGCCCTATAATTTTCTTAGGGTCTCTTGTCATTAATAATTTCTAGGGCTTTGAAATCAAGTTTTAGAGTGTTCTTATGCCTCTGCAAGGTTCCTCAAACCCTTAACCTAATTTAAAATGGTTAAAAATAACTAAAAAATCATAATTGCCTTGGCCGATTCTATTTTCACGTTACTTTTTTGGTCACTTAAGTTATATTAAGTCATGTGTCCATGCTGAGTGGGTTACTTTTTGCCAAAATATTATATCATCCTAACCGCTTTAATAATTCCTAAGTCTCGCCATGAAAATTCCCTTTTACATCATTACCTTATGTATCGAGCAAGTTAGAGAAGATCAGACGGCGTGCTTAATCACTTAAAGGAAAAGTGCTCAAAATCTAGCAAGTAAGCGATTAAGCGGTGGTGACGCGTGTCCTTGGTGGGGCCGAACATGTTAAGAAACTCCTTAGTTAAAAGGTGAGCGACTATGAAAAGATCGGACGGCGCGCTTAATCACTTAATCAGAATATGCTCAACATCTAGAGGTTAAGAAATTAAGAGGAGGCAACGCGTGTGCTTGGTGGGGCCAGACAGTAGTAAAGGCATTCTATTAAATAGTGCACAAGTTTGAAAAAATTGAATGGCCCGCTTAATCGCTTAAAGGAAAAGTGCATGGATTCTAACGAGTAAGCGATTAAGCGGAGGTGAGACATGTCCAAGGAAGAATGTGGGTCCAGTCGCAAACGAGTTAAAAGGTGTTAAAGCCCGGAAAGATCTGATGGTTGGCTTAATCACTTATACTCAAGATGCTTGACATCTAATGAGTAAGCGATTAAGCGGTGATAACATCTGGCAGTTGGTGGGCCTAGGCATTCAAAGCTGACAAGAGTTTAAACTTTAGTTAAGTTGTTCCATATCTGACGGCTCACTTAATTTCTTAAAGGAAAAGTGCTCGACATCTAACGGGTAAGTGATTAAGCAGTGGTGACACGTGTCCTTAGTCGACTATAATTTTTGAGAAAATAAGATAGTCGTCAGATGCGAAATATGATGCCCAGAATCGACGGTTCAAATTCAAAGTTGATAAAACAAGTTGCGGAGAGTCGTTAAGCCGCAAAATTGAAGCTTGCAGATTAATTGCAGAACGTGTGACATCTCTAGTTGAATTCAATTGGAAAAATAGATTTGACTAAGGCCGTAAAATTGATTAAGCCAACTGCAGCCTCAATAATTCACCAAAACAATTTGAGCAAAGATGGAATTGCGAAGAAAACCAGCTTCACGCAACTTCTATGTAGAACAGGTAAGCTTACTGATTCATTAGCATCCAAATTAAGGTGAAATTTGCAGCTCAAAAAAATTGTAGTGCTTTGATTCCATATCTGAATCTAGTATTATGGAAAAAAATCTTAGAATGGCCCCTAGAGTCAAAATCTTCAGAGAGGTTGATTACCAGAAGAGAAATGTTAAGGAAGACTTGTTGCAACAATTATCACTGTCCTAAGGGGATGCTACAAAAGCAAAAAGGATAGTTCCATTACATCCTCATTTTAAGTTCAGAGAAGGAATGTATGATTCTGGTAGATGGGCAAAGGATGCTAAGACCAGTTTTGATGGCCTCACCCTGTTCAAAACGGCCTATAGTCAGAGAAATGCCTCTACCCGAGACTGTAATATTTGGGAATTAGATGTGGAAAAACTGATAGCTCCCAGTGTGTTCATGGATACTAATTTATTCATCTTGATCATGAACACTTATGATAAGGTGGCTAGAGTTTTTAGGGACACCCGAGGAGACATATTATTGACTGTATTAGTAGATGAAATTAGCAGGATTTTCAAGTTGACTGACACCTCCCAAAATATGGATGATATTGATCTTGAGTACTTCAAGGAAATATACAAGAACCAAAGAGATTTTTATAGAGGTGAAGTAGTAAAGGGATGTGTTAACACAATAGGGGACTTGGTAGTGGTAGGGCCTAGAACCCCGGAACCCTTCAAGTTGGATCTTCTCAATGGAAAAGCAAGAAAAATGTACAGTGCTCTATGCAATGTTTTGGGGATAGATGAAGAGGGGGCAATGCCTGTCCTTATAATGTTGATGGTTGTTCAGATTTTGCATCCCCACTTGTTAGTAGTGTTTGACTATGCATCTTATATTTCTCAGGAGATGCATGATGGTTTGTCAGGGATCCAAGATGGCAACATACATAAACCAATGGGTTGGTATTCCCTCATGATGCATATGTTCTTATTTAACAATGCAGACTTCTTTAAAGAAGAAATGGAATTGGAAAAATTCCAAGATGGTAAAGAATTGGCTATTCAGATGTGGAGTGCAGACTTGTGCTGGGATAGGAAGAATGCCAATTATGTGTATTTTGTCAAAGTTTTTGCCACTAGACTCAAGTCACTGCTGAGTAACCAGAATGCTAGGGTTCATAATGAAATGATGATGCTTTTAAGGCCTGTGGAATATGCCCCAGAGTTAAAAATTGCTCACAATTGGGGAGATTTAATCTTATACCCTTTTTCCATAATAATTAGGGTTTATGGTTTCAGAGGTACCCCTTATGTGCTACCTTACAAAGTCCCACTCAAGATTGCACTGGCAGAGATTATATGGCAATAAGGTGGCTTACAGGAAGAATCCTTGACTAGAAAGATGAAAGGAAGTATCTTTCCTACCCTCATTAGAGCCCATCACTTTATCATAACCAAAGGTGGGTGGACACAGTTTGATAAATATTTTGAGCCTTATCACTTAGCCACTTCTGTGTCCAGATGTGCAGATAATGAGGATTTTATCATGGGTATGTTCAGGAAAAGGACTAATTGTATAATGTTGAAGCATCAATTCAATTATCTAGAGGATATCATCAGGAACTTTTTGACCTAGATGTTCAAGAAGTCAAGAAGGAAAAATGGATGGCATACAAGAAAGCTTTGGACTTTGTCCAGAATTTTGACAAGACTTATGATCCGTTAAAGGATTTTTCCCACGGGATTACAAAATTGATTCCCTAATGAATCTTTTTGAGGGAATAATACAAACTCTAAATGAGAAGAGGCAGAGAGAAGTTGAGAGTGATCCAGAAAGGGCTCTCGCTATTTTGAATAAATTTCCACAGAGCAGAATAGTTCCACCAGGGAACTATGTAGTGTATAAGAGAAGAGGATATACCACTATTTCTCCCAAAGTTGAAAAGTCCCTTTAGCATAAGGGAAAGAGGCCAATAAATACTGATGTTCAAGAGGTACCCTCTCCCAAGAGGCAAAGGGTGGAAACAAAAGAACAAGGGAGTGAATTGTATTCTCCTTCCCAATTCCCCATGCAGTATGATGACCAGACCATTGCTGAATAATTGGTCAAAATGAGGAATGCTGGTGAAGTGGTTGTTACCACTCAAGAAATACACAAAGGGATGCCAGAGGCACCTAGACATATAGAATCTGACCTCACAGTGGCAGAATTTTCTGGTAAGGAATTAGATCCTGTGACCAAATAAGCCAGTGATGAATTCTTGTCTGATGACAGATTCATCAAAACTAGGGCTTTCATTCAATTCTTATGGATGTGCCATATTGATGAGTACCATAATAAATGCCAAAAGATGATAGAGGCTCAACCCAACTCTTCCAAGGATGATGTAGAGAAAGAAGTTAAGTAGGAAATGATATCAAAATTTGATAAAATTACTCCTCAAGAGGGCAGACAGATGGTCAAAAGGAAAGGAGTTCTCATATTGCCACAATGGGACCTAGAAGATGCAGTGGTCTTTGATGTTGTGAGAAAACAAGCCAAACCTATGACTACTGCTGGGACATCAATTGGTGCCCAGTTTAGTGAGGATCATGCAGCTCTGGCCATCTAGTCACTAAAGAAAAAAGACAAAAGGAGAATAAGAGAAGATGACGAGACTGAAGACACAGGCAGTCTAATTGTGAAGAGGGTTGTTGACACCTCAGGAACTGAAGTAGCTAACCTTGTTGTACAAGTAGCCAATTTAAGCATGAAAGAATCAGAGAAAGAAAAGGAGGCCTATGTTAGTCTAAATTAGAAATATGAGCTTGTACTCAAGGCTTATAATGAAGAGAAGGTCAAATCCTTGATGAAAGACAACAGAATAGCAGAGTTGGAGGGTAAACAGAAGATCCAACTTGTGCCCCAAGGACTAATTACTCAGGAACCTCATCAGCCCTCCTCCTCTAGTCCATTTATCACATATCCCCCATCCACTGCACCTCTAAGTCCTACTACTCAAGAGGACATTGATGCTAAAAGAGCGGAATTGGAGGCTGAGAAAAATAGGTTGATAGATGAAAGAACAAGGTTAGAAGAAGAGGGAAAAAGGGATCTTGAGGATTCCCTGGTGTACAAAGAGGCTAATGAGTTGGAAAAGAAAAAATGTTTTGATCAAATATTCTCCAACCTCAAAACGTGTGTCAATGAGGTCAACCTCTCTAACCTCTACCTATTGGGAAAAAAGATTGCAAGCATCACCAACAGATATGAGGATGAAAAGGGACAATGGGATCTGATAATGAGTAAATGGAAAGGGAAGGCGGCCCATGTTAAATCATTTTACTCCCTATCAAAAGAGCAGAGTAATATTGATATCACCCTAAGAGGCACCCATAAATGTCTCAAACTGATGGTTAATTTAGACATCAAGAAGAGCATGACCATAAAGAGGGTCACAATTTTGAGAGGAGAATTTTCCAAGGATAGATATGATATGTGTCCCTATATGTTCAAAGAAGATGGGAACATAAAGAATGAATCCCTATGGCTGAGGCAGTTAAATGAAGCACTGACTAGCAAGACAAAAAGTATTGTCACATTGGCAAATATTGGATGGTTTTTGCTGACTATAGATATTTTGAATAAAGCCAAGACATTCTTTGAATCATGGGAGGTAGAAGTTGAGAAGGCTAACAGTGACTAGGAAGAGTTTAGTAGTCAAAAAGATGAAGTTCTCAGCTTCAGTTGGCCAAGTGATGAGGTGTTCAATACATGGGTTAGCAAGTATGGAATAGTCACCCCAGTAACATGAGATGACAAACATAAAGGGGATAGCTGACACCAAAGAAGTTGAGAATTTGGAACAAATAAAATATTGGGGCCTCTGCATCATCAAAAGGAAAAGATCTATATAACAAAGACCTAGCCACCTCGGAGCAATTTCAAGCGGCCAGGCGGTCACAGGACAAAAGATTACTTGGCTCATAGCAGAATTTGTTATTCCCTTCCACCTGAAGTTTTGTCTCTTCTTGAAATTTTATTTTGTCATCTAGTCTAATCATCCATAGCTTGTTGCATACTTATTTTCCAAAAGGATTCCAAGATGACTGTGGCTACCTATAAGTATCTAGTTGTAATATTGTAATAAGGATGGTAAAAATAAGACTACAAGGCAAATTACTGAATTGGTCTGACAATTGGTTTTGAGTCTTTGTGAATGTACTAGTATTCAAATCTATATTAGTAAAATATAATGGAATCTCCATTTTGATATCTATGATGTCTTCTTGGATTTACTATTAATTCTTGTGTGTTCAATTTGTAAGGCACTTTGAATATACTGGTTATAAGGTAGTCATGTTCTTGTCTATGAGTTTCTTTCAAGGAAAGTTTTAAATCTTGTAGATGATTTCAGAGGATTAGGGTTTATGCAGGGATTTGACATAGGGGTGTGAGGATGAGAGGATAGTTTGTAAGGAATTCTATCTGGGGTTCATTTGTATTTCCATTAGTTATTTTTGGTATAAGTATGCTTTTTTTTGACTCTATCACCCATGATTAGGCACTGGTCATAAATGCTGACAAGTGGTTGTTATCATCAAATTCAAATTCAATCAATCTTTATACTCATGTTATTTCAAGTACAAGTCTAGTTAATTGTATTTAGTACAATTCATCTTTGTGATTCCTTGGAGAGTGAATCAATAGGTTAGCCTTCAGAAGCCTAAATGGCATAAAAAGAAGAAGGGTCTCCAATCCTTAATCCACTATTAAAACTGCTGAAAGCTGATATTCTGTCAAAGGTGTACCCACCTGGGTGTGTGGAGCCCAAAGTGTAGAAGGATTTCCTATCCTTGTTAATTATCCCTTTTCCTTGTGAGGATCTAACTTGGGTGTAAGAGAGTTTGGTATCTATTGTCATTATAACCAATTCTACAAGAAAAAGAGCTAACAAATTGGCGACTCTACTGGGGACTCTTGTAATATTCTCAGAGTCATGATCATGAAAGCATTTTTCCTTACAATATTGAGAATCAGTTTGTTGTTCCTTATAATCATTAGAGTGAGTTTATTCTACTTATCTTCTGTGGCGCATTGTTTGAAGGTCCTGATTCTGAAAATGATACAGATCTTGTCTCAGTTGGAATAATTGATAATTCTAAAATATCTAATATGATCCCTTGTTTGTTCCCAAAAGGAAGTCTATTGTATGGAAAAGATTTGTAGTTATGGGCAGTGTAGAATCATTTTCTTGAAAATATCAGGTGAGGAATTATCAAGCTCAATATATTTTCAAATTACCATACTTTCTTATTGTTGTAAGGCAAAATCTGAGATAGGACAAGGTGTTTGATATTTATATATATTAATCCTCTGAAAAGAGGTGGCGACTCTAACTTCTATGTATTCCAGTATTGCATAGTAAAGTATTTGTTTATTGTATGAGATGAGCCGACAAAGGAATACTAGATAGTATTCCAGACTGAATCCTAAAAAGGATCTTGGAGAGGAGCTCCATACGCCTCAAAGGAAACAATGGTCCAAAAGAGGGGTATCTAAACATGATTCCAAACATGTCTCCGAAGGAAAAATAGATATTCCCATTCCAGAAAGGAAGTCATCTTCATCTGAAGACGCAGAACCTGTGGGACCAGTCGATGCTTATAGAGCTAATACCAATTTTGATCCCTTTAGAGATGGGGAAAATACTAACATAGGGTTCTTTCCTGCAAAAGAAAATCTTACTCCACTAGAAGAGACTTCTACTGTTGAAACAACATCATATGATTCTGATAAATTGCAAGATGAGGTTGTGGCTTTGAAAAGAAAAAAGAAGGAACAAGAAAAGGAAATATCTAAAGGAAAGGAGAAACGTGAGCAAAGGATATATGATTTATTATTGGAAAGAGAAGAACTCTTAGCTGAGACTAGAAGGAATGACCTTAAGACTAAAAGCCTGAATCAAGAAGTCAAAGGTCTGGATCCAGAATTGTTTGGTACCCTCAATGATGAGAGAAACAAAACCCTGAATAAAATCTCAAACCCTGATAAGGATGAATTTGAGAAGAAGGACCTATAATTAGGCAGTTGTTCCCATATGAGAAAGAGAGAAATGTGAAACTCAAAGCAACAGCTAAAGATGCCCCTGACAAAGGTAAGAAAAAGGTTATGGGTATCAGCATAAATGAGCCTGTGCAGAAATTTTCTAACCCTAAAGGAATACCTCAAATTGATTTGGATATTGAACAAGCCAGGAAGGCTAAAGATGACTTGGAAAAACAACCAAAAATTTTGGAATTGGAGGCTATTGCAGCTGATATGAAGATGAAGATAGCCTTACTTCATGCTACCAATAATACAACTACAAGTAGTTCTATGCATGTGAATCAAGGAGTACAACAATTGAATTCATCTACTGATTTAAATGTGAACAATCAAGGTGGTGCTCCTAAGGTCCAAAAATGTGGAAACAACCAAAATGTTCAGAGCTCTGGTCCTAATGTAGCTGCTCAAATCAAGGGTCCTCACTCAGGTTTTCAAACTACCAAGCCCAAATAGAATGTTCCTCCACCTGTTCAACATCAAGGAGGAATTGCTGGACCAAATGATGATAACGAGCTGGGGAATTTTCAAAGGAGGCCTGTCCACATGAAGAGATATAGAGCTCTCTTCTTTGAAGGCATCCCTGGTCACCCTAATGTGATCCCCAATGAGGTAAGAGATAGAATCCCTAAGTTCATAGGAAATAATGTTGTTACTTGTAAAGAGCATTTAAAATATTTTGGCTATAAAATGCCTGACTTTGAAATTGAAGATGAGGATGTCATCATGAAACTCTTTGTTTAATCTTTAATTGAAGATGCTAGGGATTGGTTTAGAAACTTACCTAATGACAGTATTGCCTCTTGGGATGAATTTGTAAAATCCTTTAGGGAACAGTGTAGGGAGCATGTTAATTCTGGATATAAGTTAAATGAGTTTAATAACATGAAGAAGTTCCCAAATTAAAATATGGCTGATTTTACCAGTAGGTTTCAAAAGGCCATGAACAAATTGTTCCAAGTTTTGAGGTGAGATGAGGAGGTATGCCTTACCACTTACATAAATGTTTCTGATGGAAAAATGTCTTATCTACTTAGAGATAAAAACCCAACTACTTTAAGGGATGCTTACAAGATAGAAATTGACATTGAACGTAATAGGAGAGCATCAGGGAAATTAGGGAAGAGAGAAGACAATAAACTTTGGAAAGAAAAGGGACCAGCCAACCAGTAAAAATATCAAAGAAGGTGATACAATGGATAAATTAGTGAGTGCAGTAAAAGACCTTGCTACCAAGATGGATAAAAATGACAGAGGAGGGTACCAAGATAATAAGTATACTAACCAAAGATTTGACACACAGCCCAATCTGAGAGATTATCCATACAGGACCAATTGGAATAATGGAAAACTGATACCTGAGGGACAAGACAACCCAAAACCAAAAGAAACTCCAGATCCCCTGAAAATAAACAATGCCAACTATGTTGAGAATACTCCCTGGTGTGATGCTTGTAATATGCCACACTCTCCCTATCAATGTGTAGTAGCTCAGGCTTTGTTTGACCAAACAGAAGAAGGAGAGTAGGAAGGCCCTGCTATCAATATGTTCACAGTGAAGAAACCTTATCCATGGCTCCCTGATATTGCCTCATCCTCTGATGATTCATATTCGAAGGATAATCATTGTTTTACAAACCAGTTACAAATTTTAACATATCAAAATGATGAGGATGAATATGTTTCACAAGCAACTATAAACACTATGGGTGATGATAATTCACAATCTCATTTTAGGACTCCTACTGATGAAGAAAAAAGGTCTTTAACTGTTGCGGCAATTAATCAAGCCAGAAATGCCTACAACTTAAGAAATAGGATAGTACAACCAGCTCAAGGCAAGTCTACCCCTGTTTATGTTAAGAAAGACTCACCTCAAGTAAGTAAGGCTTTCCATCCTAAGAAAGATGGCCAAGATGAATATTGCAAGCTGGCAGGATCTTCTCAGGATCATATCAGGGAGGGAATGTCAAAGGAGGAATTGGTGCCGAATGAGAAACTCAAGAAAATGAAGAAGGTCAATGATATACCTCTTGAACTGCCTCATTTTGATCTGAAACATGCTTTGACCCAAATGAAAGTCTTAGTCCCACTTATGGAAATGTTGAAAATAAAAGAGCATAAGGAAGTTGCTCTGGCATTATTAATAGGAATAGATGATGTATTTGTCCCTGATCATGAGGAAATACCTTTGACAATAAATAGTGCTAAAGAAGATTGTCCATTAGTGAAAGGAAAAGGAAAGAGCAAGGAATTTTCTGACATTTGTATTGGAAATATAATAACCCAAGAACCATTGTCTGTTGATCCATTCTATGTCACCTTAATGGTAAATAGTTTTCTGGTGAAAAATTGCATGATTGATTCTGGAGCAGCGGAAAATGTAATGTCCTATCATGTGATGAAAGAATTAGGCCTCTGGGTCACTACACTTGCTGGAAGTTTCTATGCCATGGATAACAAGGAAGTTCATGTGATAGGGACATTGAAGGATATTGAAGTGAAAATTGTTGCCTTCCCTGAAGCAACTTATATAATGGACATAGTGGTAGTGGATACTAAACCATATTATGGTATGCTTCTATCAAGGCAATGGGCAGCAGCAGTAGGAGCAAAGATGCAGTTGGATTTATCCTATGCCACTATCCCTATGAATGGGAATGAGGTCAAATTGTACAGAGAACCCCAGTCATCTATTATGGTCGAGGTGGTCTTACTTGATAAATTAAATTGTTGTGTGAATGTTGATATGGAAAATTTTATGGTTGAAGAAGTCAATCCATAGCTAAAAGAACACTGACCCAATTGTGGATGAATTGTTGTTGCAACAAAATGGGCTCTGGAAAATGTACTTTGATGGAGGATGTTCAAAAGAAGGATCCGGAGTAGGAGTCTTGCTGATATCTCCATCAGGTATCACTTTCAAATATTCATTCATGTTAACTTTTCAATGCACAAACAATACTGTCGAATATGAGGCTTTAATCTTGGGAATGGATATTTCCATCAAACATGGTATTAAATGTTTGAAATCCCATGGAGATTCCTAGTTAATTATATCTTAGATTAGGGGACATTATGCTGCTAAAGATGAAAAATTAAAGTTGTATAAATATGTTGTCTGGGATAGGATGGAATTCTTTGATGCTTTCAATATATTATGGGTTGAAAGATCAAATAATATAATGGCAGATTTCTTGGCAAGTGTTATCTTAAAAAATGATGATGTTACTCTTACTGGCATATCTATAGTTGAAATGAAAAGTAGGCCAGCAATTCCAGATAATATTCATAATTGGCAATTTTTTGAGGATGATGATGATATCCTCAAGTTTATCCAATGTATGGATCAGTATGATGGTCAAAAGATTGATTGTGAGTCTCTAGTGTCAATTGTGGATGACAAGGAGTATATTTTTGATCAGGAAGTCACTCAATTGGATACTAATCACATTCCCAAGGGGTTAGTTGAATTGGAAGGCATGTTCAGCATAAATGACAACTATATGACTTAGAAGTCCAATGCCAAAATGGAAGACTTAGAGGAAATCAATTTGGGATCTGAAACATCCCCCCAATTGGTCTATATTGGCAAAAAATTGGACAGCAATGTGAGACAGAATTTGATAAAGTTGTTGAAAAGGTACGAGCATGTTTTTGCCTGGTCATATGATGATTTAAAAGCCTATAGAGAAGACTTATTTCAACATGATGTCCCTTTAAAAGAAGGCACTAAACCATTCAGACAAAATCAAAGGCCAATCAATCCGTTACTAGCCACCAAAATGCAGATAGAATTGATCAATTTGAGGGATGCAGGCATAATCGAGCCTATTAGACATTCATCTTGGGTTTCTAACTTAGTCCCTGTAAGAAAGAAGAACGGGGAAATAAGATTGTGTGTTGATTTCAGAAACCTAAATGTAGCCTCATTGAAAGATAATGTTGGACTACCTAATATGGAGGCTATGTTGCATAAAGTCACTGGATGTGACTTGTTATTGTGTGTGTGTATTTGGGTACCTGATGAAAAAGACACAAACACTCAATAAGTCATTGCATTAGTCCAAAAAGTTAGATAAAACATTCAAAACCACTAATATCGACCTATTGCCTACTAACTAGGAGGAGTGTAATTAGTAACATATTAGCCCTCAGAATATGCTACAAATCAGTGACAAATACAACCTAGCATGAAGGATTTTAGATTAAAACAAGCTAAAAGATGATAAAGCATGCAATCTAGCTCTAAAATTTGAAATGAAAACAATGCAAAAGCATGGAATGAAAGATGAAATATGATTCTAAGAGTAATCCAGCAGCATAACAATGTATTTTTGATCTAATGTGAAGGCTTATTTGCTCTCAAAATAGGCTTCTATTTACAGAAGAATGGGAGAGAGAGAGAGGGGGACAAGGTGAATTTATGAGTTGGGAGACTCATAAATGGGGATGTAAGAAGCATTAATGCCCAAGGCATTAATAAGGCATGGGAGAGACATAGGCTTAAGGCATCTTTCATTAATAAGGCATTAATGAAGGCCTTAAAGAAGCAAGGTAGAGTGTAAGAGGATGGCTTG
>MU224319.1:317693-331362 GCA_018584345.1 Thuja plicata | reverse complement strand
CGCTGCTGGCTCCGCGACTGAGCGACAATGCAAAACATGACTTGCTCATTATGTGACTTGGATCAAAACTTGTTCAAAATTGCTGGGGCTAGGGTTTTGAGCTAAACCCTAGGGTGCTCTGCACCAAAGGCCTTACTCCATTCATTAGTGTGGCTATCCATTTGAGGTGAATCAAGATCAAAAAGGGAACTGCGAGAAGTTTCTCCTTGGAAGTGTGGTGTTTTAGGGGTCACTTTTGATCCTTTAGTTGTATACTGGTTGCATCTTGTGTTAACCATGAAGTTTGTTTCTCAACCTCATTAACGTTTCCCAATAGTGCAAGTAAGGATTCCAGATCATTCAAGTGGGTGTGTCTAGGTAGAAGTAACTATTTTATTGTTGGTGGATGTAAATGATTCCAGCGTCAGAGGGTTAGAATTCCCTGATAGTGAGCTAGGAATCAAGTTGTTGATAGAAAATGAATAGACCACACGTATTGAACCGATCATGAAAAACTGACTATGCATGCAAGGTGGACGTTTTGAAAGTGTTTGAAAATAACAGTAGAGAGACCAGAAGAAACAACAGGGACCAGCTAAAGAGCAAAAAGGGGACCTAAATCAACTGAGACCTCCTAAGAAAAACTGCTAGAAATGCCCACTTCCTTGAATGCGAGCTCCCAGATACGAGCCTCTGATGGCACTGGATGCGATCCTAAAACCTGGGTGTGACTATATGCTGACTAAATGTGATCCAATGCACCAGATACGATCCTAAATCCTGAATACGACTTGGGAAAAATAGGATGCGATCTTATGATGGTCTTTTCAGTTTTGGTCAATTTTGAAAAATTTGTTTTTGAAGTGCGTGAAGGTGTTTGTTTACAGATTTCGTCAGGAGGTGTTTGTAGGATGTGAAAAACACTTGTACTTCAGGGTTTGAAATTTGTTGATTGTTTTTGAGGAGCATATCTTTTTAGTAATCTTTTGAACACGTCAAACAGTTTTGCATTGTTAAGAGGATGAATCAAACACTCTTTTGTCCTATTTTCTAGGTGGAGTATGAAAATCTTTGCTCGCTGACTTAGGTACACACTCAAATGCTAATCAGAATACAGCCATCACCAAGCACATAATGGCTCTAGTCATGATGCTATATTAGCCGACTCCAAACGCAAGTGAGGGCACGATATGACGAGTGTCTTGGGGCAATTACTTTTTGCCTTGCACAAAGATTATCACCCTTTCAGGGATGAATCAGGTATTCTTTCAGTTGAATGTGTTGTAGATTATTGGGCAATCCATTCGAAACTGTCTCCCATAGAATTGCACAAGGCAAAATTGAGGCATATAGCCCTATGAGTACCTGAATATATATAGTCTCACAAGTAAGATTCAAGCAGCTCCGCTCTATATATACCCCGATATGTTTAAGGAATGATGTCAAAATTCCAAGAACAAAACCAGTTCTATCTTCTAAGGCTTTGGCCTACGAGGTAGCAACTATTTATAGTGAGTTGGAAGGGTCGGCATAAGACCTGTCCTCACTTGGGTCGTTCCTGGGAGATTTTTTCCTTAACCAGCAGGCCCTCTACTGTTAAAAGATCGGTAACCAGGATTGGCGAGCTTAGGATTTCTAAATTTCTGATTCTTCAAAAGAAGAAGAGCATAGTCTCCTAGTCCATGTTGTTTTCTCCTCAAACACTTAAAACAAAATTCTTTCCCTCAAGCTATATTGAGCCTGATTTAATTATTCCTATTTTAAAGAAAACAGAAAGGGAAAGTTTTTTTTGTTCAATTAACCACAAAATTTAGTGAGTTTGTGTTGTTCAATTTCTAATCTAAAAGCAATTAAACGATGTGTTTGTTCATTGAGCACACATATTTAATGCTTTGTTTTGTTCAATTACTGAATCCAAAAAGAATTATACAGTTTTGTTCATTGATCCCACATGATTTAGTGATTTGTGTTTGTTCAATTTCTATCCCCAAAATGAATTAAATAGTGTGTTTGCTTGTTTATTTACCCCAAATTTCATCACAAATGATAAGACAACATCCAACTTTCTGATTTTCCTCAAGAGGAAAAGAGCATAATATCTAGTTGTTTTAGCAAGTGGAGAAATGGTCTTAAGTTTTTGAAAAGAAAATAAAATAGAAGTCAAGATGGGGGGGTTTGGCAACCTATAAAAACCACGTTAGTATCCGCTTAACCCAACTCCATGAAAACTGCCAAAAATACCTGCAAAACACTTGTTAAACTGTAAGAGACAAAAAACACAACTTGTCAAACTTGTTAGGATTAGGCAAATGAAGTAGACAATCTTTTCAACCAAATACGAGCCTAAAATCCTACTAAATGTGATATAGTATCTGAGATGTAAGCCTTTTCACCGGATATGAGCCCTTGCTGACCAGATGCAAGCCATAACCAAAAATGATCCACGAAATCCCAGATGCGAGCCAGAATTTACGCGGTGCAACGGCATATCTGGGATGCAATCCTGCAAGATTAAATGCGATTCTGTGATCGATTCCTGAGTATGAAAATTTCCAAAAAGAGTTAGAAAACAAGGCTAAATCAAAATTTGAGCCCCTCGGTGGGCACCAGAAATGTGCGTGTGTAAATGGGTATCTGACGAAAAAGACACAAACACTCAATAAGTCATTGCATTAGCTTGAAAGGTTAGATACAACATTCAAAACCACTAATATCGACCTATTTCCTGCTAACTAGGAGGAGTGTAATTAGTAACATATCAGCCCTTAGAATATGCTACAAATCAGTGACGAATACAACCTAGCATGAAGGATTTTAGATTAAAACAAGCTACAAGATGATAAAGCATGCAATCTAGCTCTAAAAGTTGAAATGAAAACAATGCAAAAGAATGGAATGAAAGATGAAATATGATTCTAAGAGTAATCCAACAGCATAACAATGTATTTTTGATCTAATGTGAAGGCGTATTTGCTCTCAAAACAGGCTTCTATTTATAGAAGAATGGGAGAGAGAAAGAGGGGGACAAGGTGAATTTATGAGTTGGGAGACTCATAAATGGGGATGTAAGAAGCATTAATGCCCAAGGCATTAATAAGGCATGGGAGAGACATAGGCTTAAGGCATCTTTCATTAATAATGCATTAATGAATGTCTTAAAGAAGCAAGGTAGAGTGTAAGAGGATGGCTTGAGAAAGTGGACCTTAAGGAAGTCAAGCTTGAGAAAGTGGAATTTCTCAAGTGGGTTGAGTTGCTAAGCATTCCCTAATGGAATGTGACAACATTAGAAGGTGGGTTAGGGTAGAATTTAGGATTAAGATTAGATTAGCATGGGTGAATGGGTTGAGAAGGGTTAGAACCCAGGGTAGAAGTGGTTGAGAAAGGTTAGGTTGGGGTTTAGGGGAATATTAATAAATGAAATAAACTTATTTAATTCATTTAKAWATATAGGAATTAATTATTTAAACAATGAAATTGTTTTTTAATAATTAGGGGACTATAGCCATTTTAATTAAATTAAATAGGCTAGGGGAATGGGTTATTTGCAAGTGGGTATTTGATTTAGGGATTTATTTAATTCCTTTATGATTAAATATTATAGCCATGTTTGATTTTGATTTGATTTGATTGGTCAAAATTAATTTGAATTGTATGGCTATAATAGTTAATATAATTCAGTGATAAAAATCACCTAGGACATTAAATTGATTTAAAGAATTATGCCAAGCAGTAACAGGGTCGTTTGGACATAATCAAGGGGATGATCACACTTAGGGAAAATAGGGTCCATAGTTAGAACAGACCAAATTTAGGTGGTTATAGTTATCTATGATGGATGGATTCTCAGGATACAATCAGGTGTTGGTTAAAGAGTCTAAGCAGTTCAAAATAGCATTTACCACCCCTTGGGGCACCTATGTATATGCTCGTATGCCATTTGGGCTAAAAAATGTTGGTGCTACTTTTCAAAGAGCTATGGATGTAGCCTTCAAAGACCTCATAGATGTTATGATGGTGGTTTACCAAGATGATTTAACAACTTTCTCAAAAAGAGCAGAGGATCATTGCAATCATTTGGAAAAGGTCATCATAAAAGCACTAGAGTATGGGGTGTCTCTAAACCCGAAAAAGTGTCACTTTATTGTTACTGAAGGGAAGATTTTGGGACACATAGTGTCAAAAGAAGGGGTGAGGATAGATCCTGAAAGGGTTGAAGCCATCCAAAAGGTACTTGCTCCCAAGAACTTGAAAGGTACACAATTGTTTCTAGGGTAGATTAACTTTGTTAGGAGATTTATTGTCAATTTTGCAGAACTGGTTAAGCCTATTGTCAAATTGCTAAAGAAAAATGTGAAGTTTGAAAGGGGCCAAGAGGCTCAGTTAGCCTTTGAAAGAATAAAATAGGCTATTCAAGAAGCACCAGTCCTTGTATCCCCGAATTACACCAAGCCATTTTCTTTGTTTGCTTTTGCATCATTCCATACTATTGCAACAGTCTTATTGCAGAAGGATAGTGAGGGATTTGAGCACCCCATTGCATTTTTTAGTAAATCATTGCAATCATCCGAATTAAATTATCAAATGATGGAAAAACAAGCTTATGCTCTGGTAAAGGTAGTCAAGGCTTTCAGACCTTATTTGGTGTGTGCAAAAGTAAAAGCATATGTCCCTCATGTTGTTGTCAAAGATATTTTTGTTCAAAATGAAGTGACAGGAAAAAGATGTAAATGGATAAACAAAGTCCAAGAATTTGATATAGAAATCTATATCACTAAGTTAGTGAGGGGATTAGGGTTGGCTAAGTTGATGACAGAAGAAAATTTGGATTTGGCCCAAATAAACAGTGTTGGTGCAAAAGATAATTGCTTGACAAGTATTGAGATGCAACCCTGGTATTCCAATATTGTTTATTTCCTGAAAAATGCTAAATATCCAGATAACTTGAATGATAACCAAAGGAGAAGTTTGATACTGCAATCACAAAAGTATGTTTTATTGCAGGGTGATTTATTCAGGAAGAACAGAGATGGAATCTTGTTGTTGTGCCTTGACAAAGGTCAATAAGAAAAGATATTGAAAGAAATGCACTCTAGAATATGTGGAGGGCATTATTCTCCTAGAATAACAGCCCACAAAATTTTGAGGGCTGGATATTATTGGCCTTGTGTTTTCCAGGATGCTCATACTTTTGTCAGGAAATGTCATCCATGCCAGAGATTTTCAAACAAGATGAAGTATTCAGGGGCATTGTTATTAAACTCAATAGTGGCAGAGGCTCCCTTTTCTATGTGGGGAATGGATTTTATAGGAGAATTTAATGAAAAATTAAGTGGAGGCCATGGCTGGATTTTGCTAGCAACTGATATTTCACAAAGTGGGTAGAAGCAATTCCAACCAAAAAGGCAACAAGTACTGTGGTTATTGACTTCTTGATGGATAATGTAATTACAAGATTTTGTGTTCCCCTTAAACTGATAATGGACAATGCTATGTGCTTTAGATCTAAAGAATTCACTAAATTTTGCTCTAATATAGGAATTGTTATGTCCTATTCATCCCCATACCATCCTCAAGCTAATGGTCAAGCAGAATCTAGTAATAAAAGCATTTTGCAAATTTTGAAAAAGACCCTGGAGGGAAATAAGAGAGCTTGGCATGTTAAACTGAAACTTGCCCTTTGGGATGATAGGATTACTATCAAGAAGGCCACTAGAAAGTCTCCTTTTGAATTGGTTTATGGTGTTCAGTCAAGAATGCTTGTTAACAATTTGGTCCCAATTTACAAGTTTATCCAAGATGAAGGAATAGAAATCTCTGAACCCATGGAAGAAAGGATGGTTCAGTTAGTAGAATTAGATGAGATAAGGAGAGAAAGCCAGAGAGAAAATATCAAACTACAGCAAAGAATGAAATACCTTTTTGACAAAAGGGCAGATGAGAGAAAGTTTCTGCCTAGTGATTTTGTGTTGCAATGGAATGTTAAAGCTGAAGAGAAGGGAAAGCACAAGAAATTTGAATCACTATGGATTGGACCTTTTGTTGTTTCTAGTATTTTTGGAAAAGATTCTTATTTCCTCAAGAGTTTGGATGATGAAGAACAGGAATTTCCAGTGCATGGACAATTCCTG
Source organism: Thuja plicata (assembly GCA_018584345.1). Taxonomy (NCBI): domain Eukaryota; kingdom Viridiplantae; phylum Streptophyta; class Pinopsida; order Cupressales; family Cupressaceae; genus Thuja; species Thuja plicata. The sequence goes on along the minus strand of MU224319.1, from coordinate 325,255 downwards.
AAAAATCTCTTTAATTAAGCTTTTCTCCATGCACAGTAGTTTGTAGTATGTACAGGTGTGTTTCCCTTTTGTCGTGTGTTTGTTTCCAGTTTTAGGTTGGTCTGTTTTGTGGTCTACTTCCCCAGAGATCTATGGTTCTTGTTATAACCTAGTGTTTAAAAATCCTCAGAGAGAGCCACTGTTGGTGCTATTTCCTACTTAAGTTGTGCCCTGTAATTTTCTTAGGGTCTCTTGTCATTGATAATGTCTAGGGCTTTGAAATCAAGTTTCAGAGTGTTCTTATGCCTCTGCAAGGTTCCTCAAACCCTTAACCTAATTGAAAATGGTTAAAAATGACTAAAAAACCATAATTGCCTTGGTCAATTCTATTTTCACGTTACTTTTTCCGTCACTTAAGTTATATTAAGTCATGTGTCCATGCTGAGTGGGTTACTTTTTTCCAAAAGATTATATCATCTTAACCACTTTAATAATTCCTAAGTCTTGCCATGAAAAGTCCCTTTTACATCATTACCTTATGTATCGAGCAAGTCAAAAAAGATCGGATGGCGCGCTTAATCACTTAAAGGAAAAGTGCTCAACATCTAGCGAGTAAGTGATTAAGTGGTGGTGACGCATGTCTTTAGTGGGGCCGAACATGTTATGAAAGTCCTTAGTTAAAAGGTGAGCGACTATGAAAAGATCAGATGGTGCGCTTAATCACTTAATCAGAACATGCTTGACATCTAGCGGTTAAGCGATTAAGAGGAGGCGACACGTGTCCTTGGTGGGGCCAGACAGTAGTAAAGGTGTTGTGTTAAATAGTGCACAATTTTGAAAAAATTGAATGGCCCGCTTAATCGCTTAAAGGAAAAGTGCACGGAATCTAGCGAGTAAGCGATTAATTGGAGGTGACACCTGTCCAAGGAAGAATGTGGGCCCAGTCGCAGACAAGTTAAAAGGTGTTAAAGCCCAAAAAGATCTGACGGTTGGCTTAATCGCTTATACTCAAGATGCTTGACATCTAACGAGTAAGAAATTAAGCGATGATGACATTTGGCAGTTGGTGGGCCTAGGCATTCAAAGCTGACGAGAGTTTAAACTTCAGTTAAGTTGTTCCATATCTGATGGCTCGCTTAATCACTTAAAGGAAAAGTTCTTGACATCTAACGAGTAAGTGATTAAGTGGTGGAGACATGTGTCCTTAGTTGACTGTTGTTTCCGGGAAAATAAGATAGTCATCAGATGCAAAAGATGATGCCCAAAATCGACGGTTCAAATTCAAAGTTGATAAAACAAGTTGTAGAGAGTCATTAAGCCATGAAATTGAAGCTTGCAGATTAATTGTAGAATGTGTGACATCTCTAATTGAATTCAATTCGGAAGACTGATTTGACTGAGGCCGTAAAATTGATTAAGCCAACTGCAGCCTCAATAATTCACCAAAACAATTTGAGCAAAGACAGAATTGTGAAGAAAACCAGCTTCACGCGACTTCTGTGCAGAACAGGTAAGCTTACTGATTCATTAGCATCCAAATTAAGGTGAAATTTGTAGCTCATAAAAATTGTAGTGCTTTGTTTCAATATATGAATCTAGTATTACGGAAAAAAAATCTTAGAATGGCCCCTAGAGTTGAAATCTCCGGAGAGGTTGATTACCAGAAGAGAAATGTTAGGGAAGACTTGTTGCAACAATTATCACTGTCCCCAGGGGATGCTATACAAGAAAAAAGGATAGTTCCATTACATCCATTTTTTAAGATCGGAGAAGGATTATATGATTTCAGTAGATGGGAAAAGGATGCTAAGACCAGTTTTGATGGCCTCACCCTGTTCAAAATGGCCTATAGTCAGAGAAATGCCTCTACCCCAAACTGTAATATTTGGGAATTAGATGTGGGAAAAATGATAGCTCCCAGTGTGTTCATGGATACTGATTTATTCATCTTGATCGTGAACACTTATGAAAAGGTGGCTAGGGTTGTTAGGGACACCCGGGGAGACATATTATTAACTGTATCAACAGATGAAATCAGAAGGATTTTCAAGTTGACTGACACCTCCCAAAATATGGATGATATTGATCTTGAGTACTTCAAGGAAATATACAAGAACCAAAGATATTTTTATAGAGGTGAAGTAGTAAAGGGATGTGTTAACACAATAGGGGACTTGGTAGTGGTAGGACCTAGAACCTTGGAACCCTTCAAGTTGGATCTTTTCAATGGCAAAGCCAAAAAAATGTACAGTGCTCTATGCAATGTTTTGGGGATAGATGAAGAGGGGGCAATGCCTGTCCATATAATGTTGATGGTTGTTCAGATTCTATATCCCCACTTGTCAGTAGTGTTTGACTATGCATCTTATATTGCTAAGGAGATGCATAATGGTTTGTCAGGGATCCAAGATGGAAACATACATAAACCAATGGGTTGGTATTAATTAAATTTTCATTTGATGGTTTAATTTAATTCTTAAAATAAGTTTATTTAATTTATAAGTTAGGTTGTTTTAATTTTTAAATTAGTTTTTAATTAGTTTACTATTAACTTAAATTAGTTTGCAATTAATTATGAATTAATTTATAATTAGTTTTTAAATTGATTTATATTTAATTTTAAATTAGTTATAAAATTAATTTTATATTATTTTATGGTATAGTTGGGAAAATTAGTCAGAGAGGGTGTTTTGTATCATTATTGAATGATTGGAACTGATGTTATGGGCACCTATGAATTTAATAGACTTTGTAACTATAACTGAAAATTGGTGGTTAACTCCTAAAGATATTTATGTGCGGAGTTTATAAACAGATTTAGAGATTATGTTAGCACCTTATTTAATCTAACGCTTTCTGAATATGAAGCTATTATTTCATGATGTGTCTAGAGTGCGTGATTGAATGAATTGCATATTCTTCTATGCTATCATGTCTCAGGTATCTGTTGGGTTAGATGACCTTAGGACATAAAGCCATAGGTTTTGGGATTTGATTTCTGCATGGTATCTGGTATGAGGTCAGTTCGTGTTTTTATGATGATGTCATGGTCCTGATTCTTAAACCCAACCAGATTTGTTTAAAGTTGTATTTTATGATCTTGCGAGAGTACTATTATTGTTGTGGCTATTTGAGAACCTATGTGCTCCTAAATGAGCAGGATGCAATTTGTGTATATGTTTAGCTTCTTGTGTTGAACTTGAGCCTAGGTAGGATTACTAAGGGTATAGTGGGGAAGTGGCTTGCAATGGGGGTCCAGGAACCTAAGCGGTTACTAGGTAAACCCATTGGCAAGTTACTTAATAAGTGAAAATATATTACATTAAAGGGGTTTAAAATGAATTAATAAGATGTGTGAGTCTCTACCCATGTCTTGAATGCTATCGCATGATAGAATGGAAGATGGGATCCTTGTCTTCGCAAAAGGATCACTGAGCCACATAGTGTCACTTGGAGGCTAGGGTCAAGAGGTACTACTAGGGTTACCTTCAAGGTTGGACTTATGTGATGACACTTCCCTATATACAGCTTAGGTTATCCTACATGTCTCAGTTACTTCTGGTGTTGTTTAGTGTTCCTTGGTTTGGATTAGAGTGGTTCTAGGATCTTCCTTTGCATTGGAGTTTGAGGTCATGTGTACCTTGTTTGTATTCTTGTTGTATACCCCGTGTGATGGACCTGTTACTATCTCCTCAGCACGGTGGGAGTGGAGCTTTGGTTCCACGTGGTCGGGTGGTAGTGATTCTTATTACCGTTGAGATTCTGACAGATTCTTCTTCATGCTTGGATGTTCCTTGTTGCAGTTTCATCTTCATAGTCTTTTGGAGACTTGTTCAGTTACTTGAGATGTATATTTATACCATATGTTCATATTGGTTATCATCCTTTGGCGGATGCATTGTATTATTACATACCCTGCGATTTGTGCAGTGGATGTTGATTAGGTAGTATACCTTATGGTATCAGTTGTATATGTAATCTTTATTATGAGATGTATGTTATTGGCTTCAGATTATGTAACCTTTATGTTAGTTCTTATATTTGTATTCGTAGATTAGTTTGTTTAAGTAATTCTACATCAAGGGACCCTCGAGGAATGTTAATCATGTATGAGTTGTATTCCATGTATGTCATGTACTTCATTGTGTTGCTTCCGCATTGCTATTAATATTGTTTGTAAATGATTTAAAAAAAAAACTATTCCGTGAACTTAGTGTCGTGTTTAGGTTAAGTTCTCCTGGGTTCCCTGGCGGGGCATTACACTTGGTATCAGAGCACACGTTTCTACACTGGGAGCTCTGGGAAATATGTATGCCCACTAGTTGTCATCTGATTTTAAAACTTGAAACAAACATAGACATAAAACTCTGATGTATTTAAAACCATTGCTTTACGATTATTGATTTCTTTTGGGTGTTATTGGGTTGATGTTGGATCTGAGTTGTGGTTTGATTCTCTGGTTGATTCAGGAATCATGCCTGGATCTAGGTCTGCTAGAGGTCGTGGTAGAGGCCGAGAGGGTGGTCATGGAAGGGGTAGGGACCACAGTCCTTCCACGAGTGTTCATCAAGATAACAGAGATGAGCCGAGGGAAGAGCGTCAGGCTGGTTCAGAGGAGCTAGGTATTAGGCAGTTGTTGTAGGAGTTTTTGAACCGTATTCCAGGGCAAGGTAGAGTAGAGAGGGAGAGATCTAGGAGCCCTCTAAGGTGGACTGTTGCAGTGGATCCTGAGGTTGTGGCAGTGAACCACATGAGGGATCTCATGAGAGTTCCACCTATTACCTTTGATGGAAAAGGAACAGGATTAGAAGCTGACACTTGGCTTATTGCATTAGAGAGAATTTTTTCCATGCATCCCTTTAGTAGCAATACTAAAGCTAGGTATGCGGTAATGCAACTCTCCAATTTTGCAGCAATATGGTGGAAGATAGAGGAGAAGAAGTTGAGTCTTCAGATGGATACCATTTCATGCGAACTCTTCCTTGAGAATTTTAGAGAGAGATTCCTCTCTGTTCAGTGGAGGCAGTAGAGGGCTGATGAGTTCCACAACTTGAGGCAGTTGACCCTGTCAGTGGTTGAGTATGAGCGTCGATTCTTTGAGCTCAAACAATATGTTGGTTATGGTGAGGATTCGGCCCTTATGGTTCAGCACTTTGTTAGGGGGTTGAATGAACGCATCATTGGGGAAGTTAGACTCTTTGAGCCTACGTCCCTCAAGGAGGTGGTCATCAAGGCTACCCTTGCAGAGGAGAATCTAGCATTGGGCTATGGTGGTCATTCAGTGGTGCACTCAAGAGCACCTACTTCTGTTGTCGGAGGTAATCATTCTCAGGGAGCTGGGAATGTGAGAGGTCCTTCTACCATTCCAAATGGTAATCAGTCTTATCAGCAAGGAGGAAACAATCCTTCTTCTTTTAGTGGTCCTCGGATTAGGAACTTTCGTGACATTCAGCACAGCAAGTGCAATCGATCAGTTTAGCCAGCATAGAGTGTGTATGAGGATGTCAGTAGGGGCAGTGTTCAGCAATCTAGAGCACCTTCGGTTGGAGAAGGTGGTAGTAGGGGAGCTTGTTTCATGTGTGGACAGTTTGGACATTTTACTGTCAGTTGTCCTCAGCGTGCTCCGCAGTCCTTAGGACAGAGGCTAGCAGCTTCTGAGCCTACAGTGGGTAATGTTGGTATGTCTCACGGAGTGTATGCAGCGTTTGATCGACCTCCACCTGTGTACTATGCTCCTTTGAGTGGTGCTGCGAGTAGAGGTCTAGCAGCTAGTTTCCAGATTCCTACAGTGGGGAACGATCCTCAGTGTTCAAATCAGAGACCTGGGAAGGGTCCTATGGGACCCACACTTTGAGTTTTTCAGGACTTGGTTAGATGTTCTGTGATGAGGGATTGATTTCTCTATCTTTGTTTTAGGCTTCCAGGAGTAAGCCTAGTTTTAGGGGAGGAGGATGTAATACCCACCTCCTAGGTTGCTTTTCATTTTGTGGATGCCAAACTCTTTTAAACATTTTGGATGTATGTGTTGATTTTATCAGATGGTTTAGATGATATTATGTGTTACATTTCAGTATGTTATCGATCCATTGTTAGTATGTTATATCATTGGTGTATATGTGATTTATGGTTGTTTAGTGATGCTTATGTATATGTTAGGATTTCATTTCAATTATGGTTTTCTGACAATACTAACCTTAGATTTATATGCACATGGATCACTGTATGTTTCATTACTGTTTGATGTGCTTGGTATGGTATGGGACAGAGTCGTAGTTACTTGCTTCGGTGAGATCCACATGATAACCTAGGCTCAACCATTGTTTTCCATATGATATATGCATGTATGTTCATCTTTGTGATGACAGGTTTGCAGGTACCGGGCTACGTCTTCCCTAAATTGGCAGGAGTGAGCGTGCCCAATCGCATTAATCTCAATGGTAAGAGAGGGGAGATAGTTTTCAGGTCCAAATCCTATCCTGAGCCTAATTGTCTAAGTTAGTGGACAAGTATTTGTTTTGACTACCCTGACCGAATTCGTATAGTTGATAGGAATTCGTGTATCCCTTTCCTTGAGCATGTTTGGTTTTGCTTGTTTTCGGTTTCAGGTGCTTGATGTGATTTTGTGTGGGTTATATCATGTTATTTATTTAATTGAATATTATTGCAATTAATTATTAAATATAGGGTATTTAATTAATTAAATATTAAATTAAATACCTATGTTTAATTGAAAGTTTATTTAAAGTGCAATTATTGAACATTAATATTTAATTGAATAATTAATTGAATATTAGAGTAAATATGCTTTTATGCTTAATTAAATAATTAAATATTTAGTTGCATGGATAATTGTGATGTAAATATTTAAGTTATTTAAATTAATATTTTATTAATTACATGTGCAAGATTTGGTTGAAAAAGTATTTTCAACTCAAGAGATTTCAACTTGAATTTAGGAGTCAAAGTTGAGTTGTGCAAGTAATTAGATATTTTATTTATTAATTATTATTTTCTTTCAAATTTTGGAGAGGAGTCCTTTTAGGAGTTAACTAGATGTGTTGGCATTAGGGTTTGCTTGATTAGGGGAAATGGATCCTCATTAGGGGGATTCTTCTCTCATTAGGGGGATTCTTCTCTCATTCTCTCATAACGGGTTTTTGGGAGCATTTTTGGAAGTTTTGGTGTGTGCTTGGTTTTGGAGGATAATTTTGGGAATTCTCCTTGCTTGGATTTTGGATTGTGCATTCCTCAACAGTTATTGAGGTAGGGTCTTGTCCATGTCAATTCTGATTTTTGGATCCCTGTCTTCTATGCATCCGAAAAGCTAAGAATTCCCTTGTTTGGTCATTCCTTGCTTGTTTACTTTGGGTTTGATTGATTTCAATTGGTAAATTATGTTTAGATCAAATTCATGTTTTAATTCAGGCTTGCATGCCAGATCTGTGCTTGTGGGCATAAAGGGTTTCATTTTATAGCGTTAAAAAAATGTAATGGGTATTAGGGTTTCTAATTGGAAATTGTGGTTGAAATATGTGATTATGAAAGCGTAGATCCTATATTTTCATTGTTTATCATTACTTGGC
>MU224319.1:300397-315383 GCA_018584345.1 Thuja plicata | reverse complement strand
TACTTCATTGTGTTGCTTCCGCATTGCTATTAATATTGTTTGTAAACATTTAAAAAAAAAAATTATTCCGTGAACTTAGTGTCGTGTTTAGGTTAAGTTCTCCTGGGTTCCCTGGTGGGGCATTACAGTTCGACTATGCATCTTATATTGCTCAGGAGATGCATGATGGTTTGTCAGGGATCCAAGATGGAAACATACAGAAACCAATGGGTCGGTATTCCCTCATGATGCATATGTTCTTATTTAACAATGCAGACTTCTTTGAAGAAGAAATGGAATTGGAAAAATTCCAAGATGGTAAAGAATTGTCTGTTCAGATGTGGAGTGCAGACTTGTCCTGGGATAGGAAGAATGCTAGTTATGTGTATTTTGACAAAGTTTTTGCCACTAGACTCAAGTCACTACTGAGTAACCAGAATGCTAGGGTTCATAATGAAATGATGATGCTTTTAAGGCCTATGGAATATGCCCCAAAGTTAAAAATTTCTCACAATTGGGGAGATTTAATCTTATACCCTTTTTCCACAGTAATTAGGGTTTATGGTTTTACAGTCACACACCCAACTTAGCTCCTGCACTGTCGAGACCTGACACTTAGGTACTTAAAGGCCCAGAGAATTTATTCCCCAGACAACCTTTATAGGAAAAGTTGGCCAGTTCCTTGGTACCTAGTGACAACTTACATCTATTGATGAGACAGGTCACAAAGTTCCGTCAACAAACACCATATACAAGATCATCTCTAAGGTGGTTGCGAATAGATTAAAAATAGTACTGGGCAAGCTGATTTTAATTGACCATAGTGGTTTTACCCTGAATAGGAACATTGTGGCTTGGATCATTATAGCCCATGGAGCAATCCATTCGGCTAAAGCAAGTAATCAAAGAAAGATGATTTTAAAGATGGATATCTGGAAAGCGTATGATAGGGTAGACGGGTCCTTTTTGATAAAATTCCTACAGTGTTTCAACTTCCTGGAATCTTGGTCTAAATGGATTGACAGCATGATTTCTTTATATTGTACCTTCATCCTAGTCAATGGAAGCCCATAGGGTTTTTTAACCACATCTAGAGGCATTCACTAGGGGGACCCTATTTCACCATTTCTCTTTATTTTACTGGCAGAATTCTTGGGGAGATTGGTCTCCAGGAAAACATTAGTGGGGAGCTAGTTCGATATCAAAATTGCTAGGGGATTGGAGCCAATGACTCATTCCCAATTTGCAGATGATACATTTTTCTTTGGAGTTGCTTCCATGAAGGAGGCTTTGATATGAGATAGGTATTGGAGACATACATCACAACTACAAGGAAAAGTGTCAATTGGAACAAGTCATAAATTTTCTTCTTTAGCACAAAGGTATCCTTGTAGAGGAACATAGCTGGTTTATTTGGGGCTAGAATCGGCAAACTACCAAGAAAATTCTTAGGGACACCACTTTTCACTGATGCAAGCAAAGTGGAATTGTGGGAAGATCTTATTGATGGGTTTCTTGCAAAGATGGAGGGATAGAAAAGAAGGTAGCTCACCCTAGCCTAGCATATTCTCATGCTCAAGATAGTGATCTTGGTGATGCCCATTTTTTCTATGTCTTGTGTTAAGATTCCTTCAAAAGTCATCAATATCATTCAACAAAATATGCACAAATTCCTATGGAATGGAGCCCAAGAGCAAGATAAAATCCCCTTGATGGCATGGGATAAGGTTTTTCAATCTAAAGGTGGAGGTGGTGCAGGCTTGCAGGACTGGAAATTTATCAATGAGGCCATGGGAGAAAAACTAGTGTGCCAAATGTACCATAATCTGGATCAATGGTGGGCTCAAATTCTAAGAGGAAAATAATTATATGAGTAGACAGTTGAAAGGGTGCTCATGATCTAAAATCCTCCTAAAGGCTTGACTATCTAGAACTTTATAATGAGTTGCAGACAAGTGATCACAAATCATATCACTTGGGCACTGGGAAATGAACAAAAACAAAACTTCTAGCATGATTCTTGGCACGGACTCCCTACCCTCGAGCATGAATTTATCCCCCAGCATATTATGGATGTTACTATGGAGAGATGGGGTGTTAAGGTGAGTGATTTATGGATGAGAATTCCTTTATCATTGGTCAACCTGTGTGTTGGAAGAACCCAGGCACTCTAGGCTTGGCAACTGAGGATTATGGCATCCTGGAGAACATCTTCAAGAAGAGACAAGTGATAGGATCCTGAGACTTGGATGAAATTATGTGGTTTAGGGATAAAATCAGCCAGTACTTAGTTAAAATTGAGTACGCTTTGCTTGAATAATAATTTAGAATGGTTGAATGGGAGAAGTAGATATGTTGGCATAAAGCATGCCTCCCAAAGACTGGAGCTTTTTCATGGCTAGCTAGAAATGAGAGGAAATTAATAGGGGAAAGACTCAATCAAATGGGGTTTTGGGACCCTTCTGGTGTTTGGTGTGCCTCAAGGAAGAGGAAACTGTGGATCACCTCCTCCTAAACTATGAATTTGCACAAGCGGCATGGCGCTATGGGTTGCAAAAATTGGGTTGGATTGGACCTATCCTAGAGTCGCTAAAAGGATGGTTGGAATCATGGAGAAGACCAACACCCCCATCAACCTTCTCTTTGATTTTTTACGTTCTTCCATCGACTACACTCTAGGAAATTTGGAAGGAGGGAAACTGGAGAATTCTCCAGGACAAATTTGAACCCTTTTCCAAATTTAGTATCTGTCTAGAGAAAGCAATCTTTGAATAGTCTTAAATGTGGCATCTCTAATGAACACTCACAAATATCCTTTCAAGAAGGCTAATGCACAAATGCAATGGGCATGGCCTCTAGTGAAATTCAAACCTATCAATGGGCCTTCGAGGGTTAAACCTTCTCTTGGGGTGAAATCAAAAGTCATGTGGGAGGCTCCGAAACTAGGCTGGACAAAGATCAACTTCAATGGGGCTTCTAGGGGAAACCCTGGGACCTTAGGAGCATGGTATGTAGCTGCAATGACCAAGGGGGAATTGTGGGCTTCGGATAAAAACAATTGGAAGATGGCACAAATAATGTTGCAAAGTGCCTGGCAAAAGTAGGGGCTATCTCTATAGTGAAGAAGCTAGTGGTGCTGAAATTGTACCTCGAATCATAATCAATGGCATCATGAAAGGTCAGATGGACACTTGGTATCTCAATCAACATATTAGGAGGATTTAGGATCTACTTGGAGAATTTTAAGATTTCAGAGTTTCATATGTACCTAGGTAAGCAAACATAGTGGCTGATCAACTATCCAATGTGGGAGCCAATAGATCGCTAGAAGACAATTTTTCTCTTTTTGAAGATTTCAATTTTTTGGAACCCGTTGATGTTGAATTGGGTTTAGCTACACTTTCGTAATTATTACAAAATCTAATAGTTAGGGATGTCATTGATGTAGGTACATTTACTTCCCAATTCCCACTCAAAAAGTATGATTGGCCGAACTTTGTGGCATGTTGCAGTACAAGTGGAGATCGAAGGGAGATTTGCTCACTTGAGCAGTAAGTTAATGAATGTACTCCTGACAATTCGCATAATCCACCCTTGCATTAAAAGACTACCTTGAGAGAAGGTTTTTTCCTTTTTTTTTTGGCATGGCAAGTGCAGTAGAGAAGGATGGAAGCTAATTTCTCCTTGACCTCGCCTGGTCAAATTCTTGGCTTCCATGGTAATGTTTCCATCCAAAGGATGTGCATTTTTTTTAAGATAGATGAGGTGGCCTTTTGGGATGCGATAGTGCTCATGTTTGGAGAGGAGTTCCTTAATTTTGATTTATGAGCAAGGACAAACTTGGACATTTTTTCCCTTTTCCTAGCTTTGGCTCTAATGGTGGGTTCCCCGAAGGAGGAGGTTCTAGAGGTTGGAAGGGTGTGTTTAATGCCCAAGTGAGCAGCAAGTATGACAAACATCATTTGACCTGCAGAACTCAGGATTGTTCTACAAATGGAAGTTGACCCATGGCATCTCATTGGAGGGAATGATGGTGAGCTCCAACCGATGGTTGTATGGTCATCCACTCATCCTCAGGTCACACATCTCCCCATTGTTTGTAAGGGGTGGGAGGTGCTGATCTCTTTTCTGTGAAAGTTCAAAGTATAGAGAGGACTGCTCTGGAGCGATGGGGGAGCAGAGCCAAGAAATGAAGGTGACCCTAGTTAAATCTATGACCCCTCTAGGCCAAGATGGAAGACCGATGTCAAGAAGGAAAATGCAACCGAAGGCAGGGCCTCAAGGACGCGGGGCGACAGGGGCAGTATCCATCTGGGGTGGCGATGAAGGTAACAGGGGCGGTTGCAGTGGTAGGAGTTCTGGCAGTGAAGCATCACCCAACAAAGGTCATGGGGATGCCTTTCTAAATTTTTCAAGGGAAGAGGTAGCTAGTTGGTTCAAATGATATGAACCCTAATCGACATGCCCAATTTGCAGTAGTATGGGCTAGTGTGGCTTGCGAATTGTTTCCTTGGGGGTGTTTTTTGGAGTACACTAAATCATTGTCTTTCTTCCAATCTATGACCTTTTGGATTGTAAATGTGCAATGCACAGCGGCCCTCAATGGCACTAAATCCATATGTACCTTTTTTTGAATTAATACCAATTAAATAAAATTATCGATAAAAATAAACAACTAACACTGGAAAACAAATTTCCATGTTTATCCTAAACCACATCATTTGTAGATATGGTATCCCACATGCACTTATCACCGATAATGGATGACAATTCAAAAATATGGATGTTAAGGAGTTATGTGAAAACTTTCATATTACTCAACATTTTTCTTCCATCTATTATCCTCAAGGTAATGGAAAAGAAGAACCCTCTAATAAGAACATCTTGAAAATCCTCAAGAAAAAAGTTGATGATTCGGGTAGGGATTGGCACAACCAATTAAACCCAACACTTTGGGCTTATAGAACAAGCATCATAACATCTACTAGGGCCACACCTTTTTCTTTAGTGTATGGAGCTTAAGCAATTTTACCATTAAAAGTGGAAATTCCATTGTTAAGAGTCTCATTACATGGAATCCTGACAGATGAAGGGTATAGAGAATCTAGATTGGAAGAGCTAGAGTTACTAGAAGAATATACACATCAAGCTTATAATCATCTTCAAGTGTACCAAAAGAGAATGTCACATAACTATAACAGAAATATCAAACCTCGATTCTTCCAAATAGGTGATCTTGTTCTAAAAGAAAATCCCAGAAACCAATCAGAAAGGGAAAAGAAGGGGGAAATTGGGGAAAATTGGCTAGGACCCTTTGTAATTACATCATCCTGTGGGAAGGGAACATAAAAATTATCTAATTGTGACGGAGATGAGCTTCAGGAACCCATCAATAGCATACACTTAAAGAGGTTTTATCCCTAATCAGATGAAAGAGTATCCGTTGAAAGAGTATAAGAGCAGAGAGTATCCGATGGAAAAACATCATGTTGTATAGTTCAAATTGATCCTGAGAAAAATCCAAAAACATTGAAAAAAAGAGAAAAAAAAAAGTGCCTTGGTAAAAATCTAGCAATAGGCCCCTTGGTAGAAAAAAAACCAAAAAAGAGGAAAAAGTGCAATAAATCTAAGTGGTGAAAACTTGGTAAATAGGTGCTACTTTACCTAATTCAAGCCTAGTTGCATTGCATTTATATTTTCCCATCCTTCTATATGCCCTATTGCATTCTATCATTTGTAGATAGTCATAATAAAGTCTTCAAGATGCATTTGTACATGAAACCTTCGTTACGGTGTTTGTAAGTTGCCTTGGTTCATTATCATTGACAAATCCAACTAGGGCCACAATTTAGATTCCATGAGCTCATCAAAGAATAGACACAAGTGAGATTTCAAATTCCTTCATCAAAAATAAAGAATCACAATCTTTGACACTTATCGATTGATCCAGATATCAAATTTCTACAATCCAAACATATAACTCATATCAAATTAAAAGGCTAAGCAATCAAATGCTAAGTTGATACATCAATCATTATGAACAAAGGATCACAATTCGATGGATATTTTTCTAAGTAAATGGATCTACAAACAAATAGAAAAGTTAAGTTCAATGATGTTTCTTGATTTTTCTATCATGTCTTCTTAGCCTATCAATGATGTAGATATGAAATAATGGAGACATTATTTTTTTTAGATTTCTGCTTGTAAGGTTGATTCCTAGATATATGTAAGTTTGTCTAATGACATTATCATCAAATAATCATAGAGGATATTTATCTATCAATAGGGATCATACCTTTGTTTGTTTATGCAAATGGATACCTTGGCCATTTAGATTGCTCATATCTTAATGCCAAAATCCACTTGCAACATTGAATCCGATGAAATTGGTATTCATACTCTCATGGTGGGGGAAATATTACTAGTGAGGGTTGTATTGATGAGTTATAACTTCAATGATAGTAGTGGTCATATTGAATCCGATGAAATAGGTATTCATACCATCATGGTTTGGAAATATTATCAGTGAGGGTTGTACCAATTTCCAAATGGTTTACCAAAATGCTCAATGATGATACTTACAAAAAAATAGCAATCCATCAAAAGGTGACATCAATTTTAGGTTGCATATGTATATTGCATTCATGTTAGATTAAATCATGCACACATCTTTCATTCTGGGATTTCTCAAGGAAAGGGGGGTCAAACATCCAAGTTAAGGTATCAATAATTCTTATTTCGATGGAATATGTGGGACTTTATCAAACAATAATACATCTCATTTACATTTCACAAAGTGCATTCATTAGGGGAATTTTCATATGCATTTAAGAACACTTGAATGTTTAGGATCATTTCATTCATTTATCATTGTATGATTATATTATATATCCTCATTTAGGTGCATTTCTTTATCATTTAGTTACATTACATATTACCCAAATCATTTAGTTACATTAACATTATCCATAAGCATTACATCATTATAAATCACCATCATATACATAAAGCATTGCATACGACCTAGAATCATCACATCCATATTGTGCATCCATTAAAAAAGATAAAACTTCATTTTCCATAAATTTTAGGGCATCGATACATAAACATTAAAAAGTATAGTATCTTCATACATACATCCTACATAAAAAAAAAACCACAAAACATGCATATAGATAGATCATATAAACTGCATTCATCAAATGTCTCATGGCATCATCATAAATCATCAAACTCATAAAAGTCCACATATAATGACATCAAAGAAGAACATCATCAAAAGTAAGGGTAAGGTTTCTCCAATGTCCAAAAATCACAAGTGTCTAGATCACAAAGGTACACATTAAGATATATCAATAGTACATCATCAAAGGTGATATATATGTCCTCATCAAAAATCTGATACAATCAAGAAGATCTAAGCATGACTATCTCCTGACTTTGTCGGTCGACCCATCAAAATATGACCACCTATACCTGCACCTGTACCTATACCTGCACCGGTTGATGGTCCTACACCATCACCTATCACCGTATCTGGTCCCCTCAAAGGTCTGGGAGATGGCCCTGATACACCTCTACTCTCAACCTTTCATGAAATACCACCTCTGATACTTTGTGTATAAGAACGAGCACTCTGACCTACTAGCAATAACTCATGATATAAATTGCGATAGAAATCCCCCCTCTAGATCCCCTCTCACATATCATGCATGGTTTGTCTAGTCATACTATCTCTAGTCACCTACTCTAACCACTAGCCTATATCCTCTGTTACTCATTGTTGTATACCATGATCTCTCTAGGTCCTAGTAGTTGCTAACTCTACCTCCATGGTATGAATATTGTGATCTCTCTATGACCTGGTAGAAGCTAACTCAGCCTCAAGCCTATGAATCCATCCCTACAATAATATGATGTCTACTTGTGTTTTAACCAACTCCCCATGCAATATCAACATATCCTGACCTAGGATACCTTTCTGCAAATCATGTCTTGCACCCTGTACTATACCAGACCTAGCTTTGTGTGCTACCTATCCATGATCTGGAAACAACAATATCCTCCTCTCTGCAGCAACCGCATTGTGATCACTATCATCTCCTCCATGATCACTCTAATATCATCCATGATCACTGACATCTCCCTCGTGACCACCATCATCTCCTACATGGTCATCTTCATCAACACTAGCTCCTCGACCAATCACTCTACCACCTCTCCCTCTCACTACTCTCACTGGGATATCATCTGATCCTGCACCCTCCTCCTCTATGAGATCTCTTTGTCATCCTCCATATCTCACTGGTCATCGAGGCTAATCCTCCTCCTCATCATCATCACTCTCCAAGGGAGGCACTGGCTCATCTCGTAAAGACAATCATGAAAAGGGATGTGCTAAAAACTATTGTGTATACTCCTCAGTGACATCTGCATCCATTACATCATCCTTATAATCCCAAGTAACTAGAACTAAAGTGTGAAACTCATCTATAGCTACCTCAAATGATGCACATGGTCCCCAGACAGGTTTCTCCTTCTGGGTATGTGCATACATAGCTAACCCCTGGGGAAAACCCTGCATCCATCAAAACTATCGCCATACTCTGGTGATGATAAATCTGTCAATAATGTAAGGTGTGCAACCAAGTAACCATCTCTATGTTAACATGTATAAAACCTCTTGACAATCCTCACCCCACTCCTCACATCCTAGATAAGGTCTCCAACAGACAACATCTAGATCATCAATCTATCTCCTCTAGTACTCTAACTTGCCTAGCTTCGACTGGACAAGAAAGTTGTTATAACCATAGATGAAGGGTTGGCCCTCCTCTCGTTCTCTCTCTGCAACCGATTGGGTCACTGGAAGATGATCCCATACCCTAATTTGTAACACTATGGCACCCGTTGATAAATTTTTTGCATGCTCATAAACCACCTGATACAGCTCATGATATAAATGTGCTAGAATACATGTACCCCAAGTGAAGCGGCATGGTCTCGCAAGAATATCCTCCAATAAGAAACCCCACCCAATGTCGAATCCATGCGCTCTCCGATCTTGTGTGAGGAATCCTCCAATCAAGGCTAGGAGAACTAGGGGAAGTGGAGCATATTGTCTCTACATCATTGTTTCCCAAGTCATTGTGTAACCTCTAATCTGATCATTATCAAATACTTGACATACAGCGACACCATCATCATATAGATCAAAGTGTACTAACTCTCCCATAACTGGGATCCACAATATCTGGTATATGTCCTCCGGTGTGATAGTCATCTCTTCGGTGGGTAGGTGAAAGGTATTATGGTCATTATTCCACCTCTCTGTAGCTGTTGTCAACAGTCCCTGATTCAGTCAAATCTAGGGCATACTCAATAAATATCATAACCCACATCATTTGAACATGCGTCGGTCCTCTGTGGATAAATGTGCAATCAATGACAAGGGTTTAGGGTACTCCACCCTCATATTTAGTGTATCTAGCTGAACAAATTACAGTAAGACAATCAACCATTAATTTCAAATCATTTATCTCAAGTCAATCATATCCTACTCTCTACTTACTCATATGAGATTTATAGGATCTTGATGAGCACATCAAATTTTTCACCTCTATATCGTGAGGATGAAAAAATCATTTTCTATCCTATTGGGTTGGCATCAATACAACATTGATCTATTCTTGATTATCCTACATTAACTGACATAATACTTGCATTCTCACATGCATCCATTCAGTCAAAATTTTAACAGCAAACAAGAGTCACATATTTCATGACAAATCATTCTCATCATGCAAATTGAGGCATCATTACACATCTCTAATCTACAAATGGGATACGACATTCAACAATCGACGAACATCCAAACAATCGACAAAAAAATCAACCACTTGATGAGAGAAATCTAAAAATTGACAGCATCAGTTGGAAAGATCAATTACCAATCAGAAAATCCAACACATCAAAAATTGAAATCATCAATGGGAAAAATCAATCCCCACATCGAAAAATCGATTCCAAAAAAAAAATGAAAAAACATCAAAATCAATCAAAACCCGAAATTGACCAAATTTGATCAAATCATCAATGCAAAAATAAATAAAAATCATAAATTCAAAAAATCAAAAAAATCAAAAAAAAGAAAAAAATTCACATCAAAAAAATCATAAAATCATAAAAAAAAATCATTATCAAATCGAAAAATGAAAAAAAAAAAAAATGAAAAAATGAAAAAATGAAAAAATTAAATTAAATAAAAATCATTAAAAAAATTTTAAAAAAAATTATAAAAAAAAAAACCAAAATTCTTAACTCTCGCGCGCGCCCCTTCCTTCCTCCGCTCCCCAAGGGAGCTCAACCCGTTCGAGCCTGAGCTCCGCTCGCCCGGGTGTGAGGAAGCTCGACCCGGGTGCGAGTGAACTCGACTCAGCACAAGTTTGTTTTAATTTTTTTTTTGCATTTCTTAAAACAAAAACAAACAAATAATTACAAAGTCATTTCACAATTCTAAAAACCCACAAAAATCCATCATTTTGTTTTTGCATAAAAACTCTAATTTTCTAATTTTTCACCAAAAATACAACTTTTTATTATCAAACCCTAGTTTTTAAATGCGTCAAATCATGCAACAAATTAGAGGGTTGTTTTGTGACACATATCGAGGGGTCGTACTCCTGCGGTCTCTGATACCGGCAGACTATCTCGAACCGATGCTCTGCCATGGGAATCACCATTTTTTCACTTCGCAATCACTTGGAACCAATATTTTCCAAAACAACCACTTGCACAATGAGCTCCCAATATGCCTTTTGCACATTTTCAAAGCCATTTTTTTGCAACCAGGGGGTATTTTGGTGGGATTTGTTTTCTCGCTGAGCATTATTTTTCATCATCACACTTTGGGGAATTTTTCTACGCTTCAAAGATCGTCATTTTCAAGATTCAAATCAACATGGCTTATTTTCATCAAATTTTTGCAATCATCGTAAATTATTTTTTCCACTCCAATGCTTGCAACATCATCTTGATTTTCATCCCGAGGGGGCATACTGGCACCAGGGTGCATAGTTTTGCGAATCATAGCACTTTTTAAAATTTGGGACATCGGACGTCAAAATTCTTTTTTTACATCAAGGCATAAAATGGAACAATTTTCACAACAAAGGTATCACATTATCAGCAAAACAATATCAGGATCACATCAGTAACATATCAACATCATATTGTCATCATATTGACATCGTCATATCAGGGATTCACATCAGAGCATCATCATCAGTATCAACATCATATTAAACATTGAATCAACATCATATCAAACATCAAATCAACATCAAACATCAAACATCAGGTATTCTTTGAAACAATGCACTTCACACATTGATTCAACAAGGGGCATTTGTAGACACCCTAAATTGGTCAACCAAAATCAACATGGTCAACCAAATTCAAAAGGGGTCAAATCAAGTCAACATCATAGATTAAATAACAAAGTTATTAATTAATTAAATTTAAGCCAAAGGGGGATTAATTAAACTATGTAATTGATTAAATCAATTAGTTATATAGTTCAAATTAAATAAATCAAATGCAACCCATTAAAACCCCTTACATGACTAATTTAATTAATTGATTGATTTAATTAAATCCTAATTACTTTCAACAAAGGGGATAAAGAATCAAAGAGTCGATGAGAATAAGGGATGAAGAGCACATGGATCACTTCAAGACTTTGTTGTCTTAGCCACTCATTTAGGATTTGTTATCCTCACCACTCCTTTTGTCATCGTGTCCCCCTATTTGAAACCCATCACTCAACCTTGACCTCAACTCTACCTTGACCTTGGTTAATCAAACTCACCCCCCTACCCTTGGGAATTCCTATAAATAGGAGGATATTCTTAGTGTAGACTTACCAATTCACATTTAGAGTAAGAATTCACATTCAAATTGCATCTTGAATTTGGCATTTAGCATTGAAGCATTCTTGAATAATATTGTTATAATGGAAAAAACATTCATGTTTACATAGATTTTGAGCATAGAATAGGGCATTTCATCTTAATTTGCATCTTAGATCCATATTTTCATCATCATTAGCACAATTCTCGTTCTAGGGGTTATCACTTTATGATGCTTTGCAGCTGAGAGCATTTGTTTAGTCCTTCTAGATAGAGATCCATGAGACGCTCTTAATTTGCTTTCACTTTCAAAATTTATTAACTTAGTTAGATCTTTCAAAGTTTGATTAAAAAGTATGTTAAACTAATATTTCATGCAGGTTTGTGAATTGCAGGTTTACGGACTATAACAAGCATGCTTGTGAAAAAATTACGTCAGTGAAAGGAATATCCATGAAAAGAAACAAATCTACAGGAAAAAAAATACCTTCAGACCTTAGCATGGGTGGTGCGACAAGGCTTCAGAAAGGAGAATAAAAATGCAAATGAGATTGAATGATTATTTTAGGATTTTCCAACCCTAAAAGCGACCAAAGAGGAAAAGGCATTTAGTGCCTTGTTTTATAAAACATTTGTTTCAAATTAATCCCTCGGGGTATGTAATTGCAAAGGTTATTTTAATTTTATTTATATTAAGAGTAATATTTTATTTATTATTTAATAAGTATTATTTAAGTTGATAATTATTGAGTGATAAATGTTGTATTACTTAATAAATATTGACTTAAATATAAAATAAATTAAATAATAGTTGTTTTATTTTTTTACATATGTAATTATAATTAATATTTATTTAATGGTATTTTGTAAACCATAAATAAATATTGACTTAAATGAAAAAGAATAAACATATAGGAAATCAGTTGTGCTTTGGGGTTACATGGAAAGGGGAGATTTTTTTTGCATGCTTATGGAGGAGTTCTTGAGGAGTTTTGGGGAGTCTAACTTCAGTTAGAACCTTGCATGGGTCAATCGTGAGTGGAGGAGGATTTTGAGCACAGTTAAATCCATTATCTTTTAGTTCCAACCCTTATTTTTGTTACATTTGATAAATGCAAATCCTCCCAAGATCACCTGCATGCAAACCTGTCACAGAATAGAAGCAAGACAGAAGAGAGAAGAGAAACTATGGAGGCCAAAAGGCCAGAGATTGGAAATCCATGTTGAGAGAAAAATCTTCTATATTCAACAATAATGAATTACAAATTACAATCTCCTTAATGAAATACAAAGCGGTGATTCCTTATAAAGGATACTGAAACCCTAAAGGCGAAACCCTAAAGAAATATAAGCTGCCTAAGTGAAACTTAAGCATAGAGAATAATAGACTAATAATTAAATGATTTAATTATTAGCTATTATATAACTACTCTAACACCCCCCCTTAAGTGTAACTTAGGGAGAAGCAAAATAGCTAAACTACTGCAGAAAGCAGGAAAGAAGGGTCCCGGCAACAAGGCCTGATCAGGTACCCACAACAAGAAAGCAAACTAGATGAAGGAAACTAAGCCTTCAATCTAGGGAAAAGATGTCCCAGAGAAAGGAACAAGAATGAGCAAAAAGCATCTCCGAAGCATGAAGCTGTAAACTCTGTCAGAAGAGACTGTTGGAACCCCCACTAAAGTGCATGACCAGGTAGAGAAGACAATGTCTGAAGAGCTAATCAATCGAACCAGGAAGCAATAGAACCAACAGGTGAACCCCCCCATAATGCTGAACTGGGAGAGGTGACAGGAACACTGAAATGCAATGCCAAAAACATTTGCAGAAGAAGAACCAGGAACACCAACAGTGCAACAGAAGTACACAGATAGGATAAAGGGTGGTGTCATCGACACACAGCATAGGCTAATGTCGTGGAAGGTACACTCATTTGACAAAGGTGGATGCGCCTAAAATGGCATAAGCATTATAATCCCCCATGGCACTTTATAACAGAGTGCGAGTACAACAACCAAACAAGGTGTACAAGATCCCAGATATACAGGAGTAGGCACTTTATCTGAGTGTGTTTACAAAATAAAAATGCTACAGAAGAAGCATACAAGCTCAGAAGTCAGAAAGAAGAGTGAACCAGAAGTACAATAGAAGAGATCCCATGACCTGTAAACCCAAGCAATCCACCAGAGTGCATAAACTGCCAAACTCAGAGGAGAGAAAATCTGGAGCAGAATCTAGAAAAAGACCCCTGCAACTGTATAGTGCACTGAACCAGTTTTTTGACGATATCTCGTTTGCCAAAAACGGAGTCCGGATGAGCCAGATATGACTCCCGGAAGGCAAAAATAGACATCAGACTTCAACAGCAAAAAATGCTATTGAAATAGTAGACCCAAAATTCCTAATCACCATAGTCGGAAAGAGCTCAAAAAGAGCTTTCCGACGATATAACTAAGTCTTAAAAAGGCCTTTGTATGCTCCAGATAGAGCGAAAAAAGTGAAAAGGGCTCAAAATTGCCCAACATACCTGGTTTTAAGCCCCAGGGGCTAAAAAAAATGGGCCCCCGGGGGCTGGGCCGCAGCCCCTAGTCCTCCATAGGACCACCCGCTAGGCAGCATAAGCCCGTGGGTTTAAACAGGGGGCCGCGCCACCGGAGGAGCGGTGGGCGCTGGCGGAGCGGCACGGGCCGGGCAGGTGTCGGGCGGGGCGGAAGCCGGGCGGGCCGCAAGGGGCGGCAAAGCTGAGCGCGCTGGGAGCGGAGCGCGCTGGGAGCGGGGCCGGCGGTGCAGAGAGGGTGGTGGCCGGGCACTGGCCGGCGGCGGTCGGCGCCATTCTTTTAACACTATGCGCGTTATTTAAAACGCAAAAAACAATGTTTTTTTAATGATTTTTTTCTCGTAAACCGTGTTCGTACGGCCCTTAGGAGGCCAAAAAATTCTCCCAGAGGCCCCGGTGTCCAAAATGGATGAGTCTTATATGGATTCTGGGGTTTTTGGGCCTTCTGGACGCAACCGTGAGGTCAGTTTTGGTCCAAAGTGCTCCAAAAAACAAAGACCCCCCAGAATCACTGAAAGATGCCAGAAAAACTTTTGAA
>MU224319.1:242815-254428 GCA_018584345.1 Thuja plicata | reverse complement strand
TTCTCTGTTTTCTGTATGCATGGTATGTGATTGCAATATCTTTGTTAAAGTAGTTAACGAATCTATTCAGTTGTAAGGATTTAAAAGAATTTGCATAATACTTTCCTATAGAGATTAGCGTAGGAAGTTGTTTCCGCACCTGAGTTTCCTTACATATTCCACCAAGAGCAAGGCTTATAAATGTCTTAACAAGTCCTCTAACAAAATCATTGAAAGTGCAAATATCAGAATAGATGAATATGTAGAGAAAAATGATGAGGAAAGAAGAAAAGAACCAGAAGACTACAACAAGTTTGTTTACACTAAAGAACCTGAAACTCTACTCGAGCAACAGTGTATCTCTCCCGAGCAATAGAACATTGCACCCAAGCATCAGGCTGCAATTACCAAAAATTAGGAAAATCCTCAAAATGATGTTCCAAGCAATGGAGATCAGAATGAGGGTTAAGATGATGATCAAAATGATGAACAAAGAGATGAACTGATACTTGCCAAGTAGGTTAGAAGACATCATCCACAAAATAAAATCATAGGAGACAAGAAGATTTGGATGAGAACAATAAGTCACTGAACACTAGATGTTTAATTTGTGATTTTGAGCCTAAATATGTTAATACTGCACTTGAAAATGAAGAATGGATCAATGCTATGAATGAGGAAGTAGAACAGATTGAGAAGAAAAAAACATGGACATTATTACCGAGACCAGATGACAAGAATGTCATCGGTATCAAATGGATATTCAGAAAAAAGCTGAATGAGAATGGAAAAGTCACAAGGAATAAAGAAAGGTTAGTATGCAAGGGGTATGCACAAGAAGAAGGTATTGACTATGGTAAAACCTTTGCACCCATTGCTAAACTAGAAGGAGTAAGAATCTTACTTGCTTATGATGCATTCAAAGGATTCAAGGTATACCAAATGGATGTCAAATCTGTATTCCTAAATGGAATAGTATAAGAAGAGGTATACATTGAACAACCAGAAGGGTTTGTTGATCCAGACAGGAGAAACATGGTATGTAGACTACACAAAGCCTTGTATAGATTAAAACAAGAACATAAGGCCTGGTATGAAAGACTTCACTCCTATCTCATAAGCATTGGATTTGTAAGAACAAGTGAAAGTAGCAATCTGTACTTAAAAGAATATTTTGATGAAAATATTCTGATTGCTAAAATATTTGTCGATGATATCATATTTGGGGGTAATGATATGTTATGTAAATCCTTTTCTAATAAAATGAGCAAAGAGTTTGAGATTTCGATGTTTGGGGAGATCAAATTTTTCCTAGTCTACAGATTCTTCAACAAGATGCAAGCATATATATCACACAATCCAAATACATCAAGGAAGTCTTGAAGATATTCAAGATGGAAGATTCCAAACCAGTTGGAAAACCTATGGAAACTGGATGTAAGCTGACAAAGGAAGATAAATCAAATGAGGTAAATCAAACCTTGTATAGATTAATGATTGGAAAACTAATGTATGTTGTTCATACTAGATTAGATATTGCACATGCAGTTGGAATAGTTGTAAGATTCTCTGCTAATCCCAAAGAATCACATATGACTATTGTCAAGAGAATTCTAAGATATCTAAAGAACACTGAGGACTATGGCTTATGGTATAAAAGAGAAGGAAAATTTGAGTTTCAAGTCTGTTAGAGTAGTCATAGTATAGCTAATAATTAAATCATTTAATTATTAGTCTATTTACTCTATGCTTAAGTTATACTTAGGCAGCTTATTAATTCTTTAGGGTTTCCCTTTTAGGATTTCATGATTCATTTTATAAGGATTCACTTCTTTGCATTTCATAAGGAGATTGTATTTTGTAATTCAGTTGTTGATAATATAGAAGCTTTTTCTGTCAACATAGATTTCATGTCTCTGGCTCTTTGGTCGCCATAGTTTTTCTTCTTCTGTCTTTGTCTTGCTTCTACTTGTGACAGATGTGCATGCAGGTGTTCTTGGGAGGATTTGTGTTTATCAAATCTAACATGGTATCAGAGCTCTCCTACTGGTCACTGTTCATTCTTTGTTGAAGCAAGCTCATCGCAGTTCGGGGGTTTGAAGATCGCCAGTCTTTTCCTGGCATTTTTCATTAGTTTTGGAGGGTCTTTTTTTTTTGAAGCACTTTGGACCAAAACTAACCTCACGGTTGTGTCCAGAAGGCCCAAAAACCCCAGAATCTATATAAAGCTCATCCGATTTGGACACCGGAGCCTCTGGGTGAAATTTCTTGCCCTTCCAGGGCCGTACGGACACGGTTTTCAAAAAAAATTTAAAAAAAACACATTTTTTTATGTGTTTTAGCGTTGGAAAAAAACAACATGCTTTGTTTTGGAAAGGCGCCACCGCCAGGCCGCCACTGCCGGGCCAGGGCTCGGCCTCAGCCGGCAACGCCCCCACTACCCTGCAGTGCTCCGTCGGCCTTCCTCTGGCCTCCGCCGCCCCTGCGGCCCACTCCGCCGCCTGTGCACCACCGCTGCCCTCAGTGGCCCCCAGCCCCGCTGGCCCCGCCGCTCTGCCGGCCCCGCCCCACTGGGCTCTACCGCTCCGCCGGCAGTCCTCCACCCCGCCGCCGCTTCGCCCCGGATCCACCACCCCCACGCCGCCCGAGCTGTTTGTAAGCCCCTGCGGGCCCCTTTCTATCAACGGGCGGTCATATGGATGACCAGGGGCTTGGCCCCAGCCCCCTGCGCGTGCCATACGCCCGGGGGCCCAAATTGTTGTAGCCCTAGGGGCTTAAACCCTTTTTTGAGGCTTTTCTGACCCCCCGGGACCATTTTCGCTCTATCTTGAGCATCCGGGGGTCTTTTTCTGACTTCCATATACCGTCGAAAATCTCTTTCTGAGAACTTTCCGATGATGGAGGTTATGTTTTTGGGTTCTACTATTTTGATAGTGTTTTTTTCTGTCAAAGTCTGATGTTTATTTTTGCCTTTCGGGAGCCCTATCTGGCTCATCTGGACTCCGTTTTTGGCAAACCAGATATCGTTGGAAAGCTGGTTCAACTATTCAGTTGCAGAGGTATTTTTTCTAGATTCTACTCTAGGTTATCTCTCCTCCAAGTTTGGTAGTTTATGCACTCTGGCCGATTGCTTGGGTTTTACAGGTCCTAGGATCTCTTCTACTGTATTTCTAGCTCACTCTTCTTTCTGACTTCTGAGCTTGTATGCTTCTTCTGATGCATCTTTTTTCTATAAATGCACTGAGATAAAGTGCCTACTTTTGCATTTCTAAGATCTTGCACACCTTGTATGGTTTTTGTACTTGCACTCTGTTATAAAGTGTCATGGGGGTTTTTGATGATTATGTCATTTTAGGCGCATCCACCTTTGTCAAGTGAGCATACCTTTCACGACATTAGCCCATGCTGTGTGTCGGTGACACCACCCTTTATCCTGTGTTTGTACTTTTGTTGCACTGTTGGTGTTCTTGGTTCTTTCTTCTGCAGATGTTTCTAGCATTGCATTTCAGTGTTCCTGTCACCTCTCCCTGTTCAGCATTATGGGGGGGTTCACCTGTTGGTTCTATTGCTTCCTGGTTCAATTGATCAGCTCTTCAGACTTTGTCTTCTCTACCTAGTCATGCACTTCAGTGGGGGTTCCAACAGTCTCTTCTGACAGAGTTTTCAGCTTCATGCTTCAGAGATGCTTCTTGCTCATTCTTGTTCCTCTCTTTGGGACTTTCCCTAGATTGAAGGCTTAGTTTCCTTCATCTAGTTTATTTCTTGTACTTGGGTACCTGATCAGGCCTTGTTGTCGGGACCCATCTTTCCTTCTTTCTGCAGTAGTCTTTAGCTATTTTGCTTCTCCCTAAGTCTCACTTAAGGGGGGTGTTAGAGTAGTCATAGTATAGCTAATAATTAAATCATTTAATTATTAGTCTATTTACTCTATGCTTAAGTTATACTTAGGCAGCTTATTAATTCTTTAGGGTTTCCCTTTTAGGGTTTCGTGATTCCTTTTATAAGGATTCACTTCTTTGCATTTCATAAGGAGATTGTATTTTGTAATTCAGTTGTTGATAATATAAAAGCTTTTTCTGTCAACATGGATTTCATGTCTCTGGCTCTTTGGCCACCATAGTTTTTCTTCTTCTGTCTTTGTCTTGCTTCTACTTGTGACAGATGTGCATGCAGGTGTTCTTGGGAGGATTTGTGTTTATCAAATCTAACAAAGTCTATATAGATGTTGATTGGGTTGGAAATTTAGATGACCGAAAGAGAACAACTGGAGGAGCATTCTTCATGGGTGACAGACTTGTCACATGGATCAGTAAGAAGTAAGGATGCATCTCACAATCTACTGCAGAAGAAGAATATGTGGCTACTGCTGAAAACTTCTCTAACATTGCATGGATCAAATAGTTGCTAGAAGGTATGAATATGAAAATTCTTGAACAAGTGATCATTTATTGTGATAATACCAGTGCAATAAACATTTCTAAGATTCCAGTCATGCATGCTAAGACAAAGTATATTGATATCAAGTATCATTACTTAAGAGAACAAGTAAAAGAGAAAGAGGTGATACTAGAATATGTTGAATCAAAGGAACAATTAGCTAACCTATTCATAAAGCCATTGCTAAAAGATACATTTGAGTACCTGAGAAAGAGACTAGGGGTCCAACCCTTATCTATTGGTCAGTAAGATGACTAGGAGGCTGCATCATCCTATAAACAATCAAAAGATCATTCATGTTGATGCAAGAAAATAAATGGATGGCAAAGATACATTAGTACATAGCAAGGTACATATCTGCACCAAACACCAGAGTCACTGTATTGTTGATGGATAGAAAAATTCAAGGAGTATATTATAAAAAGGAGATAGGACATAACTTTGGCATGCTAATTGCTTACTTTGCCATTGTTGTCAAAGGGAGAGATTATCCTAAGAATATCAAGAAGGGAGAGAATATCTTGAGAAGATCCAAAGGAGAGAGATTATATACACATATAAAATATCCATCAAAAGGAGAGAAGATATCCTAAGAGAGAGATGTAACCTATAAGGGAGAGAATATCAAAAGGGAGAGAGAATATATATATTGTTGTCAAAGGAAAAAGAGATGATCAAGGAGAGGAACAGTCAAAGGGAGAGACAACATCAAAGACAGAATTAGAAGTCACTACATCTATCCAATGAAGGGATTGAAGATTGAAGAAAGCACTCTGCAAGAAAAAAATCTAAGCTAGAAGAGCTTACCAGAGACATACATTTGTATTAGTTATAGAACAATGAAATTGGTAGATTGATGAACTACAACTAATATATTTCATATTGTATAGTGTGATAATGCAGTGTGTTGCCATCAATGCCAAAGGGAGAGATTTATGAACTATAACTAATTGAATGTTTGAAGATGTTAAGTTGATGATCACCAAGCTACCAAAAGTTAATGCAAGACATTAAATCAGTTAATGTATTGTATTGTCATTGATTTCAACTTGATATAATCTAATTGGTTATATGCAAAGTGTCAAAGACTTTAGAGAACCAGAAAGCTAAAGGTTATGCTTTCAGTAATGCATAAAAGATCAGTATTCACTAAGTGACTATAAACACTGATGAGTAGTGCATCCTGACAGATAGAGAACCCCGAGAAGAAATTCATAGTGATACTCGAGAAAGAAACCCAAGCAAGCATTACCGACGAGTGGAATCACAAGCATTACCAACAAGCAGGATTACAGTGTTACCCGATGGATAGACAACCCTGACGGAGATGCCCGAGGTGAACTAAAGTGTTGACTGAAGATAACAAAGAGTTAAACACCGAAAGGAACTGAAGTTCAGAAATGACAAAAGACTTACTGGCAGGAGATAAAGATGGAGTTAACTAGTTGTTAATATTGTTTTTTATCAACAAGTTAAAGCCAGAGATAAGAGAAATAATTAAAGTTATTTTATTCCAGTTGTCAAAGAGAAATCTATTGGATAAAATTGAAGTAAAATTTTAAAGCAAGATTGGCTAGAATTGCGGATCACGCCAAGAACAAGAAATTCAAGAACTGAGAGAAGGTGAAATCAAGTCTATAAAGAGACAAGCTAATTCATTGTGAATTAAGGGGTGAATAGAGGAGAAGATGTTGAAGAGAAACTGATGAAGAAAGAATTCTTCAATTAGACTTGATAAATCAAGCTGTAGAATAGAGCTAATTTTGCGGACACCAAGCAACAGAGAAGCACAACATCACCGAGAATAAAGAATTGGAGAAAAGGTATTGAAAAGATACATTGATCAGAAAGGTATTATGAGCTTACAATAGATCTAAAAATCTACAAAGTATAGTTGTATATGTGAACAGATCATTTATTGTTTCAATTTAACCATTGGATTAGAAAGTCTCTTAACCGAGCAAGACTTAACAATCCTTTCTATATTGAGATACATCCTAAGGAGTATCAAAAGGTCTGTTCATTAAGATAGCATAGGGATGCCAGATACCAATTGACAAACTACACTAGCTTGTTGGATGATATCAGGTTTTGGTACTGATCATACTGTTGATATTCATGTTTTGTCACTGATGTCAACATATATTTATGTGGAGAGGACAGACTGGTTACTTGACTGGCAGAAGTGTACGAACACTGTATGAATGATTCAAAATGATTGAAGTTGGATATATGAAGAAGAATGTGTGTTGACCTTATTCCTAAGGTCGCTTGGCTTTATGTGGCATATTGCAGATGTTACAGTTGATTTGGTGAAGACTCATTTTTGGACTGTAACTGTAATACTAGACAGAGAAGGTCTCTTTATTTTGGGTATATCTTTCTGGTGAAGATATTTCAAATAAAGTGAGATTACTAGTGGACAACCATCATATGTTGGAATAATGGCTTGAGTTTGATTGTTTTTTAATGACTAGTGATGTCATCTATGGTGTGTATTATGGAGAAGACCTATTTGGTGGCCGACTTCAGACATGTAGCGTGTAAAATGAATTGTGAGCGTGGATTGCAGATCTGGAAGTATAAGTGATGGATTATATTTGATGTTTACTTGTTATAGGTACCATGTGTATCTTAGCAAACGGTTATATAATTATTTGTATATTGGAAAGCCTTAATTGGTTGACCTGATTAATTATTTGTATATTAGGAAATCTTAATTGGCCAACCTAATAAATTATTATAAGAGGGTATATATGAGTGATCTTTTCTTTTGAAAAGATGTGACAAAGATTGAAAAGGAAAAGATGTGAAAGTTGTGAGGCTTGTTTGACTGCTAGATGTAGAGCAAAGTTTATGATAAGAGTACTTCATTGGAACTGACCAAGCAAAGATAGTTGCTATCAAATAGTTCAATGGATTGTATATTTTCTATATACACTTGTTCAGATTGTCAATCCTTGAGGGTGGCTTTAACCTTCTTTGGGAAGTGTGCCTGGGTAGTGAACCTACTATTTCTCTTAATTCCTAATAGGGTCTGTCTCCTAACAGGTACTTTGTACTATAACATTGTAACAAGCTCCTAACATGGCTAAATATTTTAACAGGGATACTATTCTCTCAGTACATTATTTGTGGGTACTAATTCCCATCGGGGTTTTACCTTTAATAGGGTTTCCTTGACAACAAGTATTGTGTTATGGTGTTGACAGTTACTGTGTTATTATTTGCATTATATTTTTAATTTATAAATTTTAAATTTTAATAATCTATATTACAACTAATTCACCCCCCCCCCCCCTCAGTTGTCTTTTGGACTATTATTCCTAAAAATTGGTATTAGAGCTTGTGGTCCTTAGAGAGAAAATTTAACAATTTGAGGTGATCCTGAAGATGTGTTACTACAGGAAGGATAGTCCAAATTTTGATCCTAAAAACTTTGATAGTTGGAAGAACAAGATGAGAACACATTTACTATGTCTAGGAATTGATTACTGGATGATCACGAAGAAGAATGAAAAGATAGAGACTAAGGATGAATTAGAGAAGGCTACTAAAGATCAAAAGAATTTATTTTCCTGTAATATGGTTTCAAGGGAATCTTTGATCAGAGAACTTTCAGAAGGAGAATTAACTGAAGTAAAAGAATTGGATTATGCACATGACATTTGGATAAGATTGGAAGCACTGTATGAAGGAGATAAGTTTACAAAGCAGGCAAAGCTACAAAACTAGAAGACAAAGATAGAATTGATGAAGAAGAGAGAAGATGAGAACATTAAGGCATATGGATAGATAATTACTAAAGTGGTTACTATTATTAGAAACTTTGGAGGTACTTATAGTGAGGAAGAAGTGATTGCAAAGATACCCAGATCTTTGACACCTGCATATAGAACCAAAGTACAGGATATAGAGGAGATTATACCTTTGACACCGAACTTCACCAGAGAGATGTTGATTGGATAGCTTGTTAGGAATAACAGTCCACAAGACAACTAAGAGGGGGGTGAATCAGTTGTAGTATAGATTATTAAACTTTAAACTTTATAAACCAAATCTGCAAATGTAAATGATAACACAGTAAATCCCAACACCATAACACAATATTTGTTGTCAAGTAAACCCTATTAAAGGTAAAACCCCAGTGGGAATTAACACCCACAAATAATGTACTGAGAGTATAGTATCCATGTTAAAAGATATTAGCCCTGTTAGGAGCTTGTTACAACATTACAGTACATAGTCCTTGTCAGGAGACAGACCTTGTTAGGAGTCAAAGAAAATAGTAGGCTCATTACCAAGGCACACTACCCAAAGAAGGTTAAAGCCACCCTTAAGGATTTACAATCTGAATCAAGTGTATAAAAAAAATACATAATCCAGTGAACTGTCTGATAGCAACTGTGTTTGCTTGGTCAGTTCCAATGAAGTATCAAATATGCTCTATATCCAGCAGTCAAAAAGCTTCACAGCTTCCACACATCTCTATCCTTTATTCTCTACCACATCTTCTCCACAAGAAAATATCATTCATATATACCCTCTTACAATAATTCATTAGGTCAGATAGTTAAGCTTTCCTAATACACAAATAATTAATTAGGTCAGCCAATTAAGGCTTTCCAATACACAAATAACTATTTGACCCCTTTCTAAGATACACATGGTACCTATATCAAGTAAATATCATCTATAATCCATTACATATACTTCAAGATCCAAACTTCATGCTCACAATTAATTCCACACGCTACATGTTTGTAGTCGGCCAGCAAATAGGTCTTCTCCAAAATATATGCCACAATTGATGTCACCAGTATCTAAACAACAATCAAACTCAACCCATTATTCCAACATATGTCATTTTTCCACCAGTAAGCTTGCATCATCTGAAATATCTTCGCCAGAAAGATATACCCAAAACATAGAGACTTGTTTTGTCTAGAATCACAGTTACAGTCTAGAAAACCAGTCTTCACCAAATCAACTGTAACATTCGCAATATGCAATATAAAGCCAAGAAACCTTAGGAATGAGGTCAACATGCATCCTTCAGCATAAATCCAACTTTAATCATTCTAAAACATCCGTACAATGTTCGTACACTCCTTCCAGTCAAGTTGTCGGTTTGTCTTCTCCATAGAAATATATGTTGACATCACTGACAAAACATGAATATCAACAACATGATCAGTAACCAAAACTAATATCAGCCAACAATCTCCCCCTTTGGCATTGATAGAAACATATGGGAAAATCCATATTCATCAAACCTAAAGTACTCTCTCTCAATACAATCTTCTCAATATCCTCAACACAAATCTCCCCAAAACAGTAGGGATTTTCACATAGATTCCTTCCCCCTTTGGAAGCAATGGAAAAGGGTGCCATAACTCATCTATAGTATTTTGTAAGGTGTAGCTTTTTCAAATATTCATGTCTAATCAGCTAGGTGTAAGATCACCCAAATGTACTCCATAGTATTCTCCTGCGATCACTCCCCTTAAGGAGTAGATCCATACATCAAGTCTAGAGAATGATATAGCTTTGAGATCCATTGGACTGGTGCACATCTGCATCATTTTAGTTATCACTGGGAGGGGCCATCACCCTAAGCATGCCTCTGAGATATTCAAAAGCATCTTTTGGAAAAGGTTTAGTAAATACATCTGCTATATGTTCCTTGGTGCTAATATATTCTAGTTTAATCTCTTTATCTGCTACCTTATCCTTCAAGAAATTATACTTAATAGAAATATGTTTAGTCTTTGAATGCATTATAGGATTCTTTGACATATTCACTGTGTTGGTGTTATCACACTGGATAATCACTGGTTCTTTGAAAATTATTCCAATGTCCTTCAGCATTTGTTTCATCCAAACGACTTGTGTACAGTTTATTGCGGCAACAACAGACTCTGACTTAGCAGTAGATTGAGCAATACAGTTATGCTTCTTGCTCAACCAAGAAACCAGCCTTTTCCCAAGAAAAAATGCACCACCACTTGTACTCTTCCTGTCATCCACATTACCTGCCCAATCAGCATCAGTAAAAGCCTGCAATGTAAAATCATCAAATTTTTCATACCATAATCCACATTCTACTGTCCCTTTCAAATATCTAAAAATTCTTTTTACAGCAACAAAGTGTGTCTCTTTATAATTTTCCTGATATCTAGCCACAATTCCAACTGCATTGGTAATATCTGGTCTAGTGTGTGTTAGATATTATAGAACTCCAATCATTGATCTGTACTTAGTCTGAAAAACACTTTGAGTCTCATCACTATTAGTCAGTTTGTTTCCTATCACCATAGGTGTTCCAACAGGTTTACAATCTTCCATTCCAAATTTCTTCAACATTTCCTTAAGATACTTGGTCTGAGATATAAAAATTCCATTCTTACTCTGATTAATTTGCAAACCAAGAAAAAATTTCATATCACCAATCATTGATATTTCAAACTCATTCTCCATTTCTTTAGCAAACTTCTTACTCATTTTATCATTGCCTCCAAAAATTATATCATCAAAAAAAAATTATATAATTAAGATTCCATCATCATCATCAGTTCTCAAATACAAATTATTGTTTGCATTACCTTTTCTGAAACCAAGATGAAGTAGATATTTGTCCAGTATTGCATACCATGCCCTTGGTGCTTGTTTCAGTCCATACAGTGCCTTCTTTAGTCTGCAAACCATGTTTTCATCATCTATCAAAGGAAAACCATCAGGTTGCTCAATGTACACTTCTTCTTCTAGATCACCATTCAAGAATATGGACTTCACATCCTTCTGATACACTTTAAAGTCTTTATGTGCAGCATAAGCAAGGAATAGTCTCACAACTTCCAATCTAGCAAAAGGAGCAAATGTTTCTTCATAGTCTATACCTTCTTGTTGTCAGTATCCTTTACATACCAGTCTAGCCTTGTTTCTTACCATTGTGCCTTCCTCATCCATCATGTTTCTAAAAACCCATTTACTGCCAATCATATTTTTGTTCTTAGGTCTTAGAACCAATTCCCAAGTATTGTTTTTATTTATTTGTTCTAGTTCTTCTCCCATGGCTTTAGTCCAAGATCCATCTCTACATGCTTCATCAGTAGTCTTTGGTTCAACTTGAGAAATCAAACAAATTTCATCTCTAGCTTTGGATCTAGTCATCATCCCTTTGTTTGCATCACCAAT
>MU224319.1:219775-231624 GCA_018584345.1 Thuja plicata | reverse complement strand
AAGAACATGTAAAGTACAGACAAACTTCTCTTTATTGATTTACAGAATATTACAATCCTCTGCTAGTCTATTCTCTGCAACTAACTAACTGATCTCAACTTCTGAACTATCTGAACTGATCTGAACCTTTTCTCAGATTCATCTTCTCTACTTTATCTCTGGCTTCTCCTTGATTTTGTAACCCTGGTGGTTACCTGTCAAGCTTAGCTTTCCAGCTGTTCTCTGTTCTTCATCTTCGTCTGCAACCTGTCTTTACGTTCTCTGCATGGTCGACACTCTTTTCCTTCATGTCATTCCTTTTCTGTTTGGCGGTTAAGACTTTTCAATGTCTTCTCCTTCTGACACATCAGCATATTTGACCATTTGACTGATCTGTTTTTCCATCGCGTAGTCACGAGCTGAAATGACCTTTTATATTTTTCTCTACGACTGAGTGATGACCTGATCGTCGTGCTCCCGCAATGTCTTTTCCTGACTTGGCTTTTACCTCGCAACTGAGCGACAAGCTCAAGTCGCGCACCCGCAATGTCTTTTCCTGACTTGGCTTTTACCTCGCGACTGAGCGACGAGCTCAAGTCGCGCACCCGCAATGCATTTATCCGAGCTACGTTTTATGCTGCGACTGAGCGATGAGCTCAAGTCGCATACTCGCACTGCATCTTCATTGACTGCTTCTTGCTCTGCGGGTCGGCGATGCACGTTAGTTGCGCACTCGCTACACTTCTGGACGAACTAGAAATTCATTGGCGACCCTGCGACACAATCCGTCGTGCACTCGCAACTCTTTCTGACGAGATGGCCCTATCTCAGCGACTAAGCGATACGATCAGTCACGCACTCGCTATGTTTCTACTCGAGCTACCTCTCGCTTTGCGACTGAGCGATGAGCTCGTGTCACGCTATCGCACTATCTGGAGATGAGCTGCCTTTTCTTCTGCGACCTGGCGATGCATCGGGTGTCTCTCACTCGCACACCATGACGTAACTATTTGTCTTCGCGACTGAGCGATTGATCACCCATTGCGTTGTCGCACCATGTTTTCTTTGACTGCGAATTGACTCGCGATTGGGCGATGAGCTCCTCGTCGCGCACTCGCGCACTAACAGACTTAACACATAACTAGCTCGCGAGTGTGCGATGCATTCCTTTTGCTGCTCCGTGACTGTGCGACTAAGGAAAACATGACTTGCTCGTTGAAAGGCTTGTATCAAAACTGTTTCAAAATATTGGGGCTAGGGTTTTGAGCTAAACCCTAGGGTGCTCTGCACCAGTATATCTGATCATGATGATGGTGACTATGATGAAATTGGATTTATTTCTATTAAGGATGATGAACCTATGCATGAAGAAAAAAATCCTTAGTATCCCGTGTTGAAAAGAAATCTGAATGGGTCATAGATAGTGGTTGTTCACATCATATGACTGGAGATAAAAATAATTTTGTGATTTTGAAAAGACATGATGGCGGTGTTGTTAGATTTGGTGACAATACTCCTAAGCTCATTATTGGAGTTGGATCTATTTCTTTGGATGGAAAGACTAACACTGACAATGTATTACTTTTTGATGGACTTAAGAATAATCTGTTGAGTGTTGGACAGTTAGTAGACAAGGGTTATCAATTAAATTTCATTGATGGGAAATGCTCTATTAGAAGTTAAATAGGAGACTTGATTGCATCTGGTACTAAATCTAGAGTAATGTATTTAAATTGAACACATCTGAAGCTTATTGTTTTATTGTGAAGGTTGATGATAGTTGGTTATGGCACAGAAGATTTTTTCATGTTAACTTTGACAACATTGTGAAGGCGAGTATGACTAAAGCAGTAAGAGATATACCTAAAATTGTGAATCCATCTAATACTATGTGTAGAGAGTGTGTTATGGGGAAGCAGACTAGAAGCACTTTTAAAAGAAAATCTTATTCAACAAAAGAGAAGTTGGATCTGGTGCATACAGATCTATGTGGTCCTACAAGAACAAGATCATACTATGGTGAAAGGTACTTTATACTATTTGTTGATAAATTTTCTAGAATGATGTGGGTTACATACTTGAGAGAGAAATCTGAAGCATTTGACAAATTCAAGTTATTTAAAGAAAAAGTTGAGAATGAATCTGGTTTGAAGATAAAATGTTTGAGATCAGACGGAGGTGGAGAGTTTACATCATACTTATTCAATTCATATTGTGAAGAACATGGAATATTCAGATAGACATCTGCACCTAGGACACCACAATAGAATGGGATAGCAGAGCAAAGAAACAAAACTATATTAGATGTTGCAAGAAATATGTTTCTAGAAGGAAATGTGTCACATGTTCACTAGAGAGAAGCAGTGTGCACTGCTGTGTACACCCTAAACAAAATTCAGATCAGAGAAGGTACAAGTAAGACTCCTTATGAATTATGGTTTGATCATACACCTACTATAAAATATTTTAGAATATTTGGAAGTAAATGTTATATCAAGAGAGATGATGAGATAGGAAAGTTTGATGCTAGAAGTGATGAAGTAATTTTTCTTGGTTATTCTACTAAGAGTAAAGCATATAAATGTTTCAATCTAAGATTGAGAAATTTGATTGAAAGCACCAATGTGAGGATAGATGAAAAGTTTCAGATTAAGGAAAGGATATATGACTGTGGTCAGATAACAGAAATGAAAGAGGTTACTACTGAACCTGAAGAACCTTTAATGATCAAGAATGAGATTGAATATGAACACACTAAAGCTACTGAGACACTGAAGACACCAAGGTATGTTAAGAAGAACCATCCTGAAGATCAAATTATTGGTGATGTAAGTAAAGGTATGATGACTAGATCTAGAGCTAGAGATGAAATTTGTTTGATTTCTCAAGTTGAACCAAAGACTACTGATGAAGCACGTAGAGATGAATCTTGGACTAAAGCTATGGAAGAAGAACTCGAACAGATAAAGAAAAACAATACTTGGGAATTGGTTCCAAGACCTAAGAATAAAAATGTGATAGGAACTAAATGATTTTTTAGAAATAAGATGGATGAGGAAGGAACAGTGGTAAGAAACAAGGCTAGACTGGTATGTAAAGGCTATTTGCAACAAGAAGGCATAGACTATGAAGAAACATTTGCTCATGTTGCTAGATTGGAAGCTGTGAGATTATTTCTTGCTTATGCTACACATAAATACTTTAAGGTTTATAAGATGGATGTGAAGTCGGCATTCTTAAATGGTGATCTAGAAGAAGAAGTTTACATTGAGCAACCTGATGGTTTTCCTTTGACGGATGATGAAAACATGGTTTGCAGACTAAAGAAGGCACTGTATGGACTGAAACATGCACCAAGAGCATGGTATGCAAGACTGGACAAATATCTACTTCATCTTGGTTTTAGAAAAGGTAATGCAGATAGTAATTTATATTTGAGAATTGATGAATATGGAATCTTAATTATAGAAGTTTTTGTTGATGATATCATTTTTGGAGGCAATGATAAGATGAGTAAGAAGTTTGCTAAAGAAATTGAAAATGAATTTGAGATGTCAATGATTGGTGAGATGAAATTATTTCTTGGTTTGCTAATTAATCAAAGTAAGAATGGAATTTTTATATCTCAAACCAAGTATCTTAAGGAAATGTTGAAAAAAGTTTGGAATGGAAGATTGTAAACCTGCTAGGACACCTATGGTGACTGGACACAAACTGACTAATAGTGATGAGACTCAAAGTGTTGTACAGACTAAGTACAGATTGATGATTGGAGGTCTACAATATCTAACTTACACTAGACTAGATATTACCAATGTAGTTGGAATTGTGGTTAGATATCAGGCAAAAATTTTAGGTATTTGAAAGGGACAATAGAATATGGATTGTGGTATGAAAAATCAGAAGATTTTACTTTGCGGGCTTATATTGATGTTGATTAGGCAGGTAATGTGGATTAAAGAAAGAGTACAAGTGGTGGTGCATTTTTCCTTGGGAAAAGATTGGTTTCTTGGTTGAGCAAGAAGTAGAACTATATTTCTCAATCTATTGCTGAGTCATAGTATGTTGTTGCTTCAATAAACTGTACACAAGTTGTTTGGATGAAACAAATGCTAAAAGACATTGGAATAATTTTTGAAGAGCCAGTGATTATCCATTGTGATAACACTAGCAGAGTAAACATGTCAAAGAATCATGTAATGCATTCAAAGAATAAACATATTTCTATTAAGTATCATTTCTTGAGGGAGAAGGTAATAGACAAAGAAATTAAACTGGAATACATTAGCACAAAGGAACAGATAGCAGATATATTTACTAAACCTTTGCCAAAAGATGCTTTTGAATATCTTAGAATCAGGATTGAGGTGATGGCCCCTCCTAGTGGTAATTAATTGATGCAAATATGCATCAGTCCAGTGGATCTCAGAGCTATATCATTCTCTCAACTTGATGTATGGATCTACTCCTCAACGGGAGTAATCGTAGGAGAATACTATGGAGTAGATTTAGGTGATCTTGCACCTGGTTGATGGATATGAAGATTTGAAAAAGATACACCTTACAGACAACTACAGTTGAATTATGGCACCCTTTTCCATTTCTACCAAAGGGGGAAGGAATCTATGTGAAAATCCCTACTATTTTGGGAGATTTGTGTTAAGGATATTGAGAAGATTGTATTGAGAGAGAGTAATTTTGGGTTGATGCATATGGATTTTCCCATGTGTTGCCATCAATGCCAAAGGGGGATATTATTGGATGATATCATTTTTGGGTACTGATCATATTGTTGATATTCATGTTTTTTCACTGATGTCAACATATATTTTTGTGGAGAGGACAGACTAGTTACTTGACTGGCAGAAGTGTACAGACACTGTACAGATGATTCAGAATTATTGAAGTTGGATATATACATAAGAATGTGTGTTGGCCTTATTCCTAAGGTCACTTGGCTTTATGTGGCATATTGCAGATGTTACAGTTGATTTGGAGAAGACTGGTTTCTGGACTGTAACTGTAATACTAGACAGAGCAAGTCTTTGTGTCTCGAGTATATCTTTTTGGTGAAGATATTTTAGATGAAGTGAGCTTACTGGTGGACAATTGACATATGTTGGAATAATTGGTTGAGTTTGATTGTTGTTTGATGACTAGTGACGTCAGTTGTAGCGTGTATTCTGGAGAAGAGCTATTTGGTAGCCGACTTCAAATATGTAGCGTGTAAAATGAATTATGAGCGTGGATTGCGGGTCTGGAAGTATAAGCGATGGATTATATTTTATGTTTATTTGTTATAAGTACCGTGTGTATCTTAGTAAGGGGTTATATAATTATTTGTATATTGGAAAGCCTTAATTGGCTGACCTGATTAATTATTTGTATATTAGGAAAGCTTAATTGGCCGACCTAATGAATTATTGTAAGAGGGTATATATGAGTGATCTTTTCTTTTGAAAAGATGTGACAGAGATTGAAAAGGAAAAGAAGTGAAAGCTACGAGGCTTGTTTGACTGTTGGATGTAGAGCAGAGTTTATAAGAAGAGTACTTCATTTGAACTAACCAAGAAAAGACAGTTGCTATCAGATAGTTCACTGGGTTGTATATTTGCTATATACACTTGTTTGGATTGTGAATCCTTGAGGGTGGCTTTAACCTTCCTTGGGTAGTGTGCCTAGGAAGTGAGCCTACTATTTCTCTTGACTACTAATAGGGTTTGTCTCCTAATAGGGAATATGTACTATAATGTTGTAACAAGCTCCTAACAGGGATAAATCTTTTAATAAGGATACTATACTCTCAATACATTATTTGTGGGTGCTAATTCCCATCGGGGTTTTACCTTTAACAGGGTTTCCTCGACAACAAGTATTATGTTATGGTGTTGGAAGTTACTGTGTTAGCATTTGAATTGCAGTTTTGATTTATAAAGTTTAAAGTTTAATAATCTCTATTACAACTAATTCACCCCCCCCCCCCTCTCAGTAATCTTGTGGACTGTTATTCCTAACATGGGTTTGGTCANCCCCCCCCCCCCCCTCTCAGTAATCTTGTGGACTGTTATTCCTAACATGGGTTTGGTCATAAAAGGTATCATAGAGATGCCAGATATCAAGTGACAAACTATTATATTTAAATCCTCTAACAAGGTCACACCTAACAGTGTGTTTGTAACCTTTAATAGGGTTGGCTCTTCACCGAGCTCACTTTAGAAGAGTGAAAATTTTGGGTTGTCGGTCCCAAGTGTTTTTTCCCTTAATAGGGTTTCCACGTTAAAAATCCATGTGTCAATGTGTTTATGAGTCATTAATTTAGGTTTTTGCATTACACATAACTAATCTAGATTGATCGGTATACACTACGTAATTTACTGTATTTTGGTAAATGAAAGACTGATAATTGGTAAACAGTAAGAATAAGGTTTAACAGTGAACTCCGAGTAGTAGTTATTTGATAAGATAATTTCAAGGTATTCATCTTGTAGGACTAAAGATAACTAAAGGCTTATAATTGTGGTAATAAGTTTTTGGGTTAATTTATTGGAATATTTTTGAGGTCACTGATTCCCCCCCCCTCTCAGTTATTCTAACACGTGTGTGTGCAAGGTGGCTATATCTGTGACAAGAAATAGGTGGGGACAATTAAAAATTACAAAATACGCTCACATGTGTAAATGATTTTTATATTGTGGAAAAAGGTTAATGGTTGGAGGAATTAAGATATTAGCCTAATTAATCTAGGATTAATTGGTGGATAGAATTTTAGGAAAAGTTGAAGGGGATAGGTTATAGGTTAATTTAATTAATTGGGACTCATTAAACTTTAGGATAGTGGGATTGAATATATCCAATTAATTTAAATTAATTAAACATTGACAAAAGGGGGAGATAATATAATTAATTATTTCAATGGGCTACATAATAATTAATTAAAGTAAATTAAATTAATTATAAGGCTTAGGAGGGAAATTGGTTTACATGAATTTTTTAAAAAAAATCATAAAGGGATGATTTTAGGTGTGCACATCTACATCAACCAAACTATCACTTTTTCATGTGTAAATTATTATTCTAAATGTTTTCCATAGTTAAAATTTTAAACCTAAGATGCAATAGTTGTAGTGACAATAATAGTACTAATGATAATATAATAAAAATTGTTACCAACACTAGATTGATCAATTTGAGATTCAAATGAGGGGTTCTTGTTGAGCGTTGTTTTTACACAAGCCAACTTGCTAGGATCTCGAGATTCAATTTCCTCTTTTGAAATAATAACGAAGTTATTCCCAAGGTTCTCCGAGGTCGGGTCACAACCTGCTTGGTTACTCAGTTGAAGATAAATGTGAATGTTCACGATGAGCCCTTTGCTGGTATGTTTAAGACATCAAACTACAAAACAATATTTAGTACTATTTTTGATATTTTCTATTTTAACAAGATTAGTGTTTGAAATAAAAATACAATTTTGGATTTTCGAGGTGATTACTTTTAGATTGAAATAGAATTCAAAGGAGCAAGGTAACAAGAAATGAAATAAATTACTGCAACAAAATCCTACGGACATAAACCGTTGTAAACCCTTCCTTGTGAATTGAATGGTGGGGAGATTTGGAACAAACCCAAGAGGTATAAATCAGACAAAGTCATAATTCTATACCCAATGGATGCAAGCATTTGGAGAGAAGATATATTCACTCGTGCAAGATAT
Source organism: Thuja plicata (assembly GCA_018584345.1). Taxonomy (NCBI): domain Eukaryota; kingdom Viridiplantae; phylum Streptophyta; class Pinopsida; order Cupressales; family Cupressaceae; genus Thuja; species Thuja plicata. Next base: position 223,931 of record MU224319.1, on the reverse strand, counting down.
TCAAAATCTATCAAATCATGAAGCCACCAAGATGTGCGCACCCACGAGATAGATTTATTGTTAAGCCCAATAGATGATCCCTTCCATGCATTTGTCACAAAAAGGTAGATAGACAACAACAAAGTCCAACTAAGGTAAACGCAAATTCGATACACAATAAAACAAGAGGCTCTTTGAAAGTAATGAATAATGCATACACGCAATTAACCAATTCTCTAGATGGCAGCAATTTACACACCACGAATGAAGCACCAAATGTAGATATTTATTGTATTAAGAATCTGACCCTATTACATTGATTTGATTACAATATATGTTAGGAATAAGGTGTCTCAACCTTGTATATTTCCTTACATTTGATATTTTCAAATGTAGGCACTTTGGACAATGTGTAAGGTAATCATGACTGAAACGGTTATGATGGATTCCTATGACGGTCATTAATATTTGTAAGAGCTAATTGTGGAAGATTCGATGATGGGTGAAGACATGCAAGACATGTGGCAACTGATCATGTTGAGTACTGTACACTCTTCTACAACCATGGGGTTCCTATTTTCTCAGAGAATGGTAAAACCCTAATACAGCTGTCTTTGGAAGTTGCCCTAAAAAGGGAAGCGCATGATATAAGCATTTTTTAGGGTTGCAAATCTGAGTGAGAAGTTAGTGTATTGTTGGAACATTTTTATGTTGCCAGATTTGTCTTCAAGTGTTGATTATCTCCTGAAAGAACTTGCATTGCAAGTGTATTGTAAATAGTAATAGTTTTGATTAATACATTGTGAAGGTTTTGGAGTGCTGGGGTTTTTTACCGAAAGGTTTTCCCCAGGGTAAATCATTATGTCATTCTCATTTTTATATGTATGCATGTTATTGTATTATCATTCTGTAATTGCTAAGGGTTAAATTTAAATTTGCACGATCCTCTTCTTGGGAGTTTAGCGTAGGGAACTATTTTCTGTACACTTAGTTTCCTTTCAGTTGGTATCAAAGCCTGGCCAGTTTTGGTTCTATTTGTTAGGGTATGGGTTTTTTGAGCTAATCTCCATTTTATTGGGAGTATTGTTACAGAGTATTCATAACCTTATTGCAGGAAGAGATGGCAGGTTCTTCATACAATAGAATGGTGGTGGAAAATTTCAATGGCACATACTTTGAGTTGTGGAAACTCAAGATGGAAGACATGCTCGTAGACCGTGATGTATGGGAGGTGGTTGATAATGATATCAAACCAGTAAACATTCTTCAAGCAGATTGGGATCTCAAGGATCGGAAAGCTAAGGGTCTCATTAGACTCTATTTAGTAGATTCTATTCTCTTGAATGTTCTCGATGAGAAGACCGCAAACAAATTGTGGACATGGCTTGGGTCTATGTATCAAGCCAAGTCCTTGGTGAACAGATTGTTCTTGATAAAGAAGTTGTATTCTCTAAGAATGGAGAAAGGAGGATCCATTGTAGATTACTTGAACATGTTTAACATGTTGATTGCACAGTTCACATCAACTGGTGTCAAGTTGGAGGAGGAGGATCTATGTATGACCCTGCTATGTTCCTTGCCAAATTCATGGGACCATCTTGTGATGGCCCTTGGGAGTACTATTGTCACTTTCCAAATGGATGATGTGGTGTCTTTGTTGTTATCTGAAGAGATGCGAAGAAAGACTTCTGATTCAACCAAGGAAGCCCTTGTTGTTCGTGGTAGATCCAAAGACAGAGGAAAGAAAAATCACAATAAGTCTGAAAAGGGTAGATCCAAATCCCATGGGAAATCTAAGACTCCTAGAAAGTCTAAGGTAACATGTTGGAACTAAGGTAAGACTGGGCACTTCCGTAAGGACTGCAAAGAGCCAAAGAAGAAGAAGAAAAGCCTAGATTCAGAATCTAAAAAATCTTAAGAAGATGGTGATGCTTTTGTTGCAGCCTTGGCCACTCATGCATCTGATGATGTGTGGCTGATTGACTTGGGTGCTTCTTTTCACATGACCTCTCATCGAAGTTGGTTCTCAAAGTACGAGGAGTTTGATGGTGGAAAGGTGTACTTGGGTGATGATTCTCACCTAGAGATAGTTGGACGAGGAAGAGTCACTATCAGATTCCCTGATGGATGAGTAAAGGGGATCAACGAGGTAATGCACATCCCAGGTTTAGCATGAAACCTGTTATCTATAAGTATGTTGAATGATGCAGGTGTGCAAGTTGTTTTTTCAAAAGGAGGATGCAAGATGATTAGAGGATCTATGGTGCTCGCAAAAGGTACTAGGAGAGGCACCCTGTTTTAGTTGGATGCTTACACTTCACAGTGCAATATTTCTTCTATCTCAAGTAAGAGAGTAGCAATCACTTCATCTCCACCATGTGAACCAGCAATGAAGAAGTCTGTGGTAATGGGTTTCGATGGTATTACAGCAAGTGTACCTAAGGGTGCTAACACTTTGGAAGGAAAACTTCCTACAGAAAATACAATGTTGTGGCATATGAGATTTGGCCACATTGGTGAGAAAGGTCTCAGAACCCTAAAAAATAAAAAACCTCATTGAGGGGATAAATGATTGTAATCTCGAGTTTGACTTCTGTGAACACTGTGTTTATGGTAAGAAAAATCATGTTCAGTTTTACTCCAATTCTCACAAGTCTTCTAGTATTTTGGATCTTATCCATTCAGATGTGTTTGGTCTTGTTAAAGTTCCTTCACTCTCCAAATCTATATATTTTGTATCTTTTATAGATGATTACAGTAGAAGGACATGGATTTATTTCCTTAAAAGCAAGACACATGTTTTCAGTCGGTTCAACGAATTTAAAGCTCTCATAGAGAATTAGACTGGTAAAAGAATTAAGTGTGTGAGAACTGACAATGGTGGTGAGTTTTGTTCGGCAGAGTTTGAACAGTTATGTAAAGAATGAGGGATCAAGAGGCATAAGACAACTCCTTATACCCAGTAGGAAAATGGAGTTGCAGAAAGAATGAACAGGACATTGATGGAGAAGGCTAAGAGTATGCTTAGTGGATCTAGCCTCGAATAAAGGTTTTGGGCTGAAGTTGTGGCCACTGCTTGCTATCTGGTTAACAGATCTCCTACATCATCTCTTGTTGGTAATACACCCATGGAGGTGTGGTCTGGTAAGAATCCTTCAGTTAGACATCTTTGTGTTTTTGGTTGTGAAGCTTATGCACATGTGCCTAAGGAGAGAAGATCTAAGTTGGAAAACAAGGTTGTAAAATGTATCTTCATTGGCTACAATGTTGGTGTGAAAGGATACAAGCTTTGGGATCTTGTGATTGGTAAGGTGTTGTATATTAGAAATGTTATTTTTAGAGAGCTAACATCTTCTCCTATTGTGTTACAGCAAGATGAAAAAGAAATGAAAGAAGATGTTGTTCAGTTGCCTCCTACCACTGAGAAGACTGAACAGAGACACTGTGATGGATCTGATGATGAGGAGAGCTCTAGAAGCTCTGAAAATTTAGAAGAAGTGGTAGAACAACATCAACCTCAGCCCTTGAGGATATCCATGAGAGATAGAAAGCAACCAGAGAGGTTTGGATTTTCTATGTTAGATTCTAGTTGTGCTTATGCCTTGATTACAAACACTAATGAGCCTAGATCTGTGAAAGAGGCTATAGGTATGGAAGATGCAGGTTCCTAGATTGAGGCCATGGATGATGAGACGACTTCATTGGAGAAGAACAAAACTTGGGACCTAGTACCTTTGCCTAAAGGACGGAAACTTGTTGGAAGCAAATGGGTGTTTAAGAAGAAATTCTATGCAGATGGTAGTGTTGAGAGGTACAAGGCCAGATTGGTTGCAAAGGGGTATTCATAGGTGGAGGGAATTTATTATGGTGAAATATTCTCTCCTATTGCAAAGCTTACATCCATTAGATTTTTGTTATCTCTAGCAGCATTGTATGATTTAGAGGTAGAACATATGGATGTGAAGACAACTTTCCTTCATGGTGATTTGGAGGAAGAGATCTATATGTCACAGCCTGAGCACTATATTCAGAAAGGTAGAGAGTCTTTTCTTTGCAGATTAAAGAAGTCTCTGTATGGTTTGAAACAATCTCCTAGGATGTGGTACCTTAAATTTGATGCCTTTGTGTTTTCGATTGGTTTTCTGAGATCAAAATTAGATCATTGTGTTTATTTCAA
>MU224319.1:200855-219712 GCA_018584345.1 Thuja plicata | reverse complement strand
TTTCAAAGTTGACAATGATCACCTTCTTATTATTGCATTATATGTTGATGATATGTTGTTGATTGGGAAGGGTATGGGTATGATTTCTGATTTGAAGTCTCAGTTGTCAGCACAGTTTGAGATGAAATATCTAGGGGAAGCTAGGTATATTCTGGGTATGGAAATCAGCAGAGATAGGTCTAACAGAAAACTTTGGTTGAGTCAGAGTAAGTATGTGAAGTCTGTGTTGGACAGGTTTAGCATGGTAGATTGTAGACCATTATGTGTTCCTATTTCTATGGGAACAAAGTTATCTATAGATGATTGTCCAAAATCTCTTAGTGAGGTGGTGCACATGAGAAAAGTACCTTATGCGAGTGTAGTTGGCAGCCTTATGTATGATATGGTCTATACTAGACCAGACATTGCCCAAGTAGTGGGAGTCGTGAGTCAGTTTATGGCTAAACCTGGATGGGTACATTGGGATGCAGTTAAGAGAGTATTTAGATATTTGAAGGGTAAATTAGAGTATTCCATATGCTATCATGGAAACTCTTATGGAGCTCCGCATTTAGTTTGTATTCGTGGGTTTGTGGATTCAGATTGGGCAGGTGACATTGACAGCAGGAGATCCACCAGTGCCTATGTGTTCACTATGTTTGGTGGTGCCATCAGTTGGATGAGTAAGTGACAACCTGTGGTCTCTTTGTCCATGATAGAAGAAGAGTACATGGTAGCTACTCATGCTTGTAAGGAAGCCATTTGGCTTAGGAGACTGTGTTCAAATGTTGGTCTTGATACAGGACATATTACAATTTGTTGCGATAGTCAGAGTGCTATTTGCCTTGCGAAGAATCCAAATTTCCATGCCAGAACAAAGCACATTGATGTGTAGTTTCACTTTGTGAGATATATGGTAGAGGATAGAAAGGTAAGTTTGGAGAAGGTAGATATAGTAAATAATGTTGTGGATGCATTGACAAAACCTATGGGCACAACGAAGTTCAGATGGTGTTCGGAGTCTATGGGCATCTCGGCCTATAGAAATTAAATTATGTTATTTCCTTTGGCTCTTACAAGGTGTTCAACAAGTGGGAGAATGCTAGGAATAAGCTATCTCAACCTTGTATATTTCCTTACATTTGATATTTTCAAATGTCGGCACTTTGGACAATGTGTAAGGTAATCATGACTGAAATAGTTATGACGGATTCCTATGACGGTCATTAATATTTGTAAGAGCTAATTATGGAAGATTCGATGATGGGTGAAGACATGCAAGACATGTGGAAAATGATAATGTTGAGTACTGTACACTCTTCTACAACTATGGGGTTCTTATTTTCTCAAAGAATGGTAAAACCCTAATACGGTTGTCTTTGGAAGTTGCCCTAAAAAGGGAAGCGCATGATATAAGCATTTTTTAGGGTTGTGAATCTGAGTGAGAATTTAGTGTATTGTTGGAACATTTTTATGTTGTCGGATTTGTCTTCAAGTGTTTATTATCTCCTAAAAGAACTTGCATTGCAAGCGTATTGTAAACAGTAATAGTTTTGATTAATACATTGTGCAGGTTTTGGAGTGCGGGGGTTTTTTACCAAAAGGTTTTCCCCAGGGTAAATCATTGTGTCATTCTCATTTTTCTATGTATGCATGTTATTGTATTATCATTCTGTAATTGCTAAGGGTTAAATCTGAATTTTCACGATCCTCTTCTCAGGAGTTTAGCATAGGGAACTATTTTCCACACACTTAGTTTCCTTTCAATATATAGAGTTTTTGATCTACCAACCTTGAATGCCAAAATTAGGGCATCAAAGAGTCTAAATTTATGAAAATAAACTAAAAATAAAGCTTAACTAAAAAGAAACTATTTCTAACTGATACTGAATAGCTTGCATGGATTTTAAATCCATTTACAATCAATCTGTCCATGCAAGAGGGATCAAACTCACCAAGAAAGAAAGAGAAAAAAGATAGGGTTTCTTGTGTGAGCTAGAGTCTTCTTCTTGTTGCTTGGAGTTCTTTCTTGGAATCTTCATCTAGAGGTTCTTCTTGTGGTGGGAACTGATAGGGGACCCTTAGTCCTTCCAAAATGAACTCAAGTTAACCATCAATCTAATCTAGAGTTCAACTGGCATGCAAAAAAATGATCTCGCTGGAAGGACTCAGATTTTCGGCCCCCGACCTCTACTCCAAATTTTTTAGTATCCAAAACTAGCTAAGTGTCGAACTGACTCTGAAAATCTGAAAGTTTTGGCCTTTTTGGAGGCCGAAAGTCCAAAAAATACAGAAGGCTTAAATAACTGGGAGGCCGAAAGGCTGAAACTTGCCTTATGAGAATTTTGCTAGGGGCTGAAACTTCTTTTTTTTTCAAAAATGCTCAAGGGTCCAAGGAGTCAGTTTGGGAATATTTCCATGTGTGCATCCTGGATCCTCTGTATGATCTCCTGAACTTCTTTGTAGATTATCTTCTTTCTTTTCACCTTGTTGACCTTTCGTTCTTCCTTCTCTTTAAATGTAGTCAATTTGGAAGCAAAGAACTGGATCTCCTCTTCGTGTCCTGTCATCCTTAACATTTCTTCCTTTGAGTAGAACAATTGTTGTAAGGTCGCCTTGGTACTTATACCTGCCATAATATCCCTGAACTGTTGGACTACTTTTTTTGATGGCCATAAGATATTCTTACCTTCATCTCAGTACAAGTCAAGGCCAATCCCTATGAAGAAAACATCTATTTCTTCTACCCATTCCAAGACCTCTTTCTATTTTTCCAATATGGAGGCTTGACATTTTTCATAAACACTAATTATCTTGACTATGCGCTTAATCCAAGTCTAAAAATTGTCCAGCTCTTCACCTTCATATATCTTTACCAAGATCTGGAAGCATTATTTCTTAATGATTTGTAAGTCTTGGAGGGTAGATCTCTATTTTATTGTCTCAGACTTCAATCCACCTTCATCCTCCATCAAGTCTATCAAGTTTGTAGCTTCAATCAAAATGACCCTGTAAGCTTTGAATACCCGGTTGATGGCCTCTTCCTCATACTGCTCAAAATATCCTTTTCAATTTGCACTTGCTTGGATGAAGGATGGAACCAATCCTATCGGCAAGTCTGGGGTGTTCCTCTTCTCTAAAACTAACTGTAGTGAGGCCTCTGGACATCTTGGGGCAATAGGACCAACCATCTTGTGAATGAACTTATTCAAAGCTTCATTTTGTTCTGTCAGGGATTTTATGGTCTCCTCATCCTTACTCATGAACCCTAAGGTATGTTTAAGTCCTAAGGTTGCTAGTGTCTTGATCCCTTCCCTGGTGGGCTCTCCCAAATCTACCTCCTCAAATGTGTAGTCTTCTGGAGTTACTTGCATTTGAGAGGTGCTAGCAGAAGGAGCTACAACTTGTGCCTTCCAGCAACCCCTAGTGTCTTGAGTAACATAGGACATTGTCTGTGCTGGTAATATGAACCCTGTTTGATGAAAAGATTGCCCTAAAGAAGCCATATGTGTATCTTCCCCCTCATCTTCATCCATGTAATTTCTTTTCCTCAACTTAATTTCTTTAGTGAACCATGTAGGTTTACTAGATGCGGTGACTGGCTCATATGGGGCAACTTGAAGGATTGAATCCAAGTTTTGGGCCCCGGGGTTACTTCCTTATCTGGCCCTTCTTCCTGCTCCTTGTTATGTTCCTCCTCATTCATTTCTTCCCCTTCATCTCCTTCTTCCCTTCCCTCTTCTTCCCTTACCTCTTTTGCTACCTTATGTTGCCTTTCCTTGTTCTGGTCTTCATCTCCTAAGGAGCTAATCAACACTTCAGTATTAAGATCGGTCATGACTTTCAATGTGGTTTTGAAAGGTGACATAGATTCTACACTTATAGATCCTCTAGGGGTTGGGATGAAGCAAGGCAAAGAGATTGATGGTGGTGGAGTAGGTGTAAGGAGAGTTGTAATGGGAAATGGGAGAGTAGTAGTTGGAGGCAGAGTCGGTGTTGGAGTTGGGAGGAATGGTAGTGGAGTAGGAATTGGAGGTGGAAGAGTAGTTGGTGGAGTAGGAATGTGAGGCGGTGGAGTAGTAGCGAGGGTCTCTTCCATGGCCTTATCCCCTGTTACACCTTGGGTGATTGGGGGATCTTGATTTCTAAGACCTTGATCTATTTTAGAGATCTCTTCCATGATAGGTACATCAGGCACTGGATTATTGAATTGAGTGGGAGGTGGAGTGAGGGTTACCTATGGTTGAAAGAGAGATGGACCTTCTTTTTAATACCCTATTGCATAACCTGGTGTGTCTTGGCCTTGGTCCAAAAATCCTTCTAGACCTTCAAAGTTAAACATCTGGAACTCATATGATCCTAGAGCATCCAGGGGATTATCTTGTTCTTTGGGATCCTCCTGGTGTTTCCTTCTATTCTCCTTCTCTCTACTCTTCTGAGACCTTGTCCTTTTGACTAGAGGTGCCTCTCCTTCTTCCTCTTCTTCTGGATCCTCTTGTATGGTTTCCAATTATGGAGACATAAAAGTTCTCTTCCTTTTATATGTTTTCTTACCCTTTTCAGTGGTAGGAGAAGATTGTCTAGAAGTGGATGACCCTTCATCTGGCAAAGCCTGTGCTGACCCCGCTGGAGGATCTATCTACCCATTCATTCTATTCTTGGGAGCCTTGTGTCTTGGGTTTGACCCATACTTTATTGTGCGTTCATGGCCATACACTGTGTTTGGCTTCTGTGGTGGCGCCTTCTTATATTGTGGCACTGTATTTTTCTCTCCACGCTATTTATCCGCCTTCTTGGGTGGATCCATTAATGTTTTAATCAGGATTGGCTCCATTTTATAAGGCCTTCCAATCCAAGTTTTCATTAATCTAAGTACATGTCTAGCCCAGAACTCAATTTCATCTTTCTCATCTTTATCAACTTTGGCATTCATGATGGGCCTATCATATATTTTATCCAAAGTGTAGATGGCCTCTAATACCCTGTCTGAATCCTTCTCCCAAACCTTCGGAGGAATTGGGGTCTTCAATGTGTTTTGTTCAAGGGTGAGGGACATCCTACAATAATCCCAGATCCTGACCTCATGATCATCTACATAATTGATCCAATGGTCTTCCAAATGTGGTTCATGGATATAGAACCTGTCGATGATGTGGCTGTATGTTCCTATCGGGTCGAACCTTAACCAGACTATTTTATAGAGTTATAGTGGGAATTCATCTCATTCAAAGGCCAAGGATTTGAAGACCTTCATATACTGTAAAGTTTATGGGCCCAGAGAAATAGGGAAGTCACAACAATGTTTCTTGTTGTGTTTGATATGTTCATAGGTGTCAGCAAGCTGTCTGGCCATTTCTAAGGTGATTATCCAATTAGATGGGTATCTGAGCAACTTCTCAGGTCTCGAGGTAGACCTTGTCACCCAAATGTATGTGAAGTTATTGTACTATATGTATTAATCTCCAATGGCCCTCACCTTGGTGGCTTCTTCCTCTGACATCCTCTTTGTAAAATCACCTTCATTGGATCAAATGATTGCGAAGGTGAAAGCATCATTGACTATCCTATAGTCTGAGTTGTCTTCTGACATGTTTGCCTTTCTTTGTAATTGGGGGTACACAATGTGAGGCCATGAATTGGGATCATTTATGTTTCCCCTCTTGGTGAGTCTCGGGTAGTTTTCCTGTGCTGCAAATAAGTACACCACGTAGGTACTCATATAGAACTTAGGGTTGTGTTTTACTGCCACCAGCTATTCATCCAACCTATTGCTGATGATGGTTCCCCAATAAAACCTAGACTTACAACCTCTAATTTTCCCTATTAAGAGAATCATCCAATTCTCCAGTTGGAAGGACTGAGGTAATCCTTATACCCAGCTTAGTAATGTTAGGGTTGCCTGGATATCCTCTTTCATGTACCCCCTCCTGAGGTCTATCTTGTCTAGCTTGTTTTTGGGGAGAGGTTGCTCAAGGTAATTATTATTAACAATGTCATTCACTTCTTCCCCTTTGTTGTTAAGCCATCTGTTACCCTTTTCTATGAAGAAGTCATAGAATTTGTCTACGCCTTTGTGGAGGTGGAAGATATCTTCTATGATGTCTGGTCTGATATCCAATACCACATGTCCCTCTATATTCTGAACCACCCTTTTATCTGAGTCATAATGGTTTTCCAAAGTCATGATTAGTTTGAATGATGTGATAGCCACTGGGTGGGTTGTCGCGTTAACTAGTCCTGATAGGACTAGTGAGGTACAGTCCTGTGATCTCCCATCTGGTTGGGAACATCTTGTCAGGAATTGATCCCAATCCATATTCCCAATATCAGTGTCGATGATCTTCAGGTGTTTGTTTGCAACCTTGGAAGGGGGATTGTTCCCCTTGTATAAGTACTTTATGGGTGACGCGGTCTTTTTCTCAGGCATTCTTGCAATGAAATATGCAAGTATCAGTGTTTTATTTGTAGAAGAAACTAAAAAGAACTTAAAAGAACTGACTAATATAGGAAAACTAGGGTAAAAAGCTCTCTAAGTAGCCAGAAATGCATATTTTGCACTTTCGGTCCTTTCGGGGTTTCGTGCACCAAAAATTGGTTCAGAATCCGAAAAGGATGAAAGTGCAAAAGAGTAGTCATTGATGAAATGGAACTTGTCATCTTTTTGGTGTGAAAAAGTCAGAAAAGATTCTTCGGACGCTGAAAGAGAAAAATGGATCTTGGACTCTGAAAGTCTGAAACCCCATAAGGTGGACAGTAACCTTGGAGATTCAGAGTTGTCAGTGTTTCAGATGTCTTAGAGGTCCAAAACACCAAAAAGACTGAATCTTCGAGGACCACTTGGATGACAAACCAGACCTAGTTTTTGGCCTTTCGGAGGCTGAAAAACAATAACAAAGGTTGCGAGAAAAAATAGGAAAAAACCCTAACTAGAAAATGTGAAAGGGCCAGACCTAACAAGACAAGGAGGGGTTTCCCTTGCAAGGCTAAGGGTGTAAAATCCCTAAAAGACTTGGGGGGAGTCAACACGAACTGGACTGGATAGACACCAAGTGTGAAACCCTAAACCTAAACCATGAAGAACAAAAAAGAACACTAAGTGGCGAGGAAGGAACCTACCTCGTGAGAGCTAGGAGCAGAGGAGGGAGACACAAGGAGGTTGAAGGCACGGGGTGATCAGCCACAAGGAGTGAGGACAAAGCTTGCAAACTCGCTACTCAGAAGACACCAGAGATGAAAGAAAACAAAGTGAGTAAAATTAGGGCCTCTTGCCCTTTTATAACCCACGGGGGGAATGTCATCACTTATGGTGTTTCAGAGTCCGAAACACCGAAAGTCTGGAGGTAGACACCTTTCAACTTTTTGGTGTTTTTGGAGGCTGAAAACACCAAAATGGCTGAGCTTTGACCTTTTGGCCATTTCGGTATTTTAGAGGACTTGGTCCTCTGAAAATCCGAAAGGGGAAAAAGGTAGAAAAAGGTGTGTGCTTTGTTCAACAGGTTTATAATGAGACTGATTTGTGAGGGACTGGGAAAGGGGGCAGACCCAAAAGACACAAAAAAAGAAGAAGAAGGGGGGTCCCCATGGTCAGAGGACCAACATGGGGTGTGTTTTGTGGACCCACAATAGTTCCTTTCAATGGAAAGTGAGGATGTGGATGAGATCATGGAAAACAACATACAACACTTTGAAGGATAAATGATATGGAAAAGGTATAAATATTTGATGTAAAAGAAAAATATGAAGTAACCAAATTTGTAAATAAATAAATGAAACCCTATAAGGAAAAATAAAGGCGGGTAGGGTATGGTGAAATAAGAGCATACAATGAATCGTGAAATACCAAAGGAGGTATGGTAACAAAACATTATAAAAGGGGATCCAAATGCTAGTTTTTTAATTTAAGCTAATGGATACAATTGAGAAAACAAATCTAAAATCTCAAAGAACAAATCCTAGGCCACATGAGAATGTTAGGATCACCAAAATATAGAAAATCACTTCTTAGAAAAAACAAAAACTTAGGAAATAATTAAATAGTAATATACCCTAGGAATTAACAAGTAGGAGTAGAACAATACATGCATGATTACATACAAAATTAAATATATTAAAAGTAGTAGTTACGCTGAATTCTAAGTAGTGGACTATGTTGTTGATGCTATCGAGAATTGATTTGCTAGTATATTATAATTTTAAGACCTCCTCAAATGTACTCACTAGATTATGAAAAATAACTATGCTTTATTTTGGTTTAGATTTACATTTGTAGATGTAGTGTCCTAAATTGTATCCTTATAAACTTTTGGTCCTTCGTTAGGCCCCATTTTAATGTCCAAGGCTTCCATTCTGATTATACTTGGTCCAACCTTGATTTAACACAAATTTTTGGGATCCTCATATCAAATTAGAGCCCCAACCTGAATTTGAGCCCGATTTGGTCAATAAAGGGCAATTGGTTGGGTATCGAGCGAGTTGGATCGCCCCTGACCTAAGAGTCACCCCTTGCCTCAAAATATAGGTGTTGAGCATTGATTTGACACAAGCCAACTTCCTATGATCTTGAGATTTGATTTCCTCTCTTGAAAGAATAACGAAGTTATTCCCAAGGTTCTCCGAGGTCGGGTCACAACCTACTTGGTTACTCAGTTGAAGATAAATGTGATTGTTCACGAGGAGGCCTTTGTTGGTACGTTCAAGACAACAAACTGTAAAAATACTGTTAGTTTCTTTTTTGGTATTTTCCATTTTAATAAATGTGGGTATGGTAAATAATATGCAACTTTAGTATTTTTTTCAAGATAGCGATTTTTTAGAATTTCAAGACAGAATTTAAAGAGATGAGGGTAACAAGAAATGCAGTAAATTGCAAAGAAAAGTGGAATCCTAAAGACATAAACCATTGTAAACCCTTCCTTGTGAATTGAATGCTGGAGAGATTTGGAACAACCCACGAAGCATGAATCAGACCACGTCATAATTCACTACTCCACAGATGTATGTGTTTTGGAGAAAAGATATGTTTTACTCGTACGAGATATTCAAAATCTATCAAATTGTGAAGCCACCAAGACGTGCGCACCCATGAGACAGATTTATCGTTAAGCCCAAAGATGACCTCCTCCACACATTCGTCACAAAAAGGTAGATATACAACAACAAACTCTAACTAAAAGTAGCACGAATTTGAAACACAACAACACAAAGGGCTCTCTGAAAATAAAGAATAATGCAAGCATACATTCAATAAATTTGCATAGATAGCAATAATTCACACACCATGAATGAAGCACCCAATTTAGATCTTTATTGTATTTAGAAGTTGGCCCTTTACATTGCTTTTTGATTACAATATATAGAGTTTTGATCTACAACTCTGATTTTCGGAGTTAGGGCATCAGAGAGTCTAAACTAAAGAACAAAAACTAAAAATAGAACTTTGCTAAAGGGAAACTACTGCTAACTGATACTATATAACTCACATGGATTCTTAAACCCATTTAAAATCCATTTTCTCATGCAAAGAGGGAAAAATTCACCAAGAAGAGAAAGGAAAAGAAGGTAAGTTTCTTCTGTGAACTTGGAGTCTTCTTCTTGATTCTTGTGGTTCTTCTTGGATTCTTCATCTGAGGTTGTTATTAGTGGTGGGAACTGATAGGAGACCCTTAGTCCCTCTAAAATGAACTCAAGTTGTTCATTCATCTAATTTGGAGTCCAACTGGTGTTGAAAAAAGTGACCTCGCTGGAAGCACCCAGTTTTCAGACCCCGACCTCTACCCAGAAACTTTAATGTCTTTAAAATTTATTGAGTGTTTCCCAAAATTCAAAATTTGGAAGAGTCCCAAAACTTCAAACTTGTCACAGGATGAAAGGCTGAAAAAACTTGAACAGGCCAAAAAGGCTGAAAGGTTGAAAATGCTTCTTATTTTCGGGGCCGAAAGGCCGAAAACTCTGCCTTAGTAGAAATTTAGCCAAGTGTGAAAATCTTTCCCTGTGCACCTGTTAGCTGGACCTTGAAGCTTTATCCAGGAAAGACCTCTGGGTGAGCTGTCTAGAGCCTCTATACTATCTCCTGAACTTCTTCAAAATTGATCTCCTTTCTTTTTATCTTGGCAACCCTTCGTTCTTGCTCCTTTCTGAAGATAGTTAATTCAGAAGAGAAGAACGTGATCTCTTCTTCATGTTGGGACATTCTTTGTATTTCCTCTTTCATGTAAAATAACTGTTGCAGGGCCTCTTTAGTGTTAACTCTTTCCAAAACATCTTTGAAATGTTGAACCACCTCTTTTGATGGACGTAGAGCCTGTCTGTCTTTATCTCGATATACATCAAGGCCGACCCCTGTGAAGAATGCATCCATGTCTTCAATCCATTTTATTACTTCATCTCGCTTGTCAGCTATGAGGGCCTAGTGTTTCTTGTAAACCTTAATTGTTTTGGTCATCTATTCATTCCATGCCTTAAATTTGTCCAGTTCTTCGCCTTCATAGACCTTCATCAGGATTTGGAAACGTTGCTCTTGGATTATCTCCAAGTCCTGGAGGGTTGCTTGCCATAACTAATTCTGAATCTATACCCCCATCATTCTCCACAGGTCAATTAGTGAATTGGCCTTGACCAATATAGTCTGGTACCACCTGAATACCAATGGGATAGCCTTCTCTCCAAATTGTTTGAAGTCATTTCTCCAATCAGCACTTGCCTGGATGAAAGAAGGAGTCGAACCCGCCGGCGAATCCGGTGTAGCCCTTTTATCTAGCATGGCTTGTAATGAAGCCTCTAAACAATTTGGCTCAATAGGACCCACCATCTTTTAAATGAACCCTTTTAGAGCTTCATTTTGATCTATTAAGGATTTGATGATCTCGTCATCTTTATTCATGAACCCCAAAGCGTGCTTAAGCCCTAGAGCGGCTAGTGTCTTGCTCCCTTCTCTGGTAGGTTTGCCCAAATCCACCTCTCTGAATGTATAATCTTCCATTGTGCCAGGTGATTGAGAAGTGCTCATGGGTGGGATAGCTATCTGTGCTTTCCAATGACCCCTAGTGTCCTGAGTCACATATGACATGGTTCTTGCCGGTACATCAATTTCTACCTGGTGGAAGGCTTGCCTTACAGAGGTCATATTTGTATCCTCTCCGTCCAATTCATTGGTGTAAGTTCTCTTCCTGGGTTGTATCTCCTTGGTAAACCAAGTAGGTTTGTCAGATGTAGTTACAGGTTCATATGGCACAACATGGAAGATCAAAGTTAAGCCTTGTACTCCCAGAGTTATCTCTTGCTCTGATTCCTTCTCCTGCCCCCTTTCTTGTTCACTCCCTCCTTCCTTCATTCTTTCCCCTTCTGTATACATATCCATTTCCCCTTCTTCCTTCTCTCCCTCCACCTCATCTTTTTCAGTTACCACATTTTCTCCTTCTTTGTCCAGGCCTTCGTCTGCTAAAGAGTCAATTAGTACTTCTGACCTAAGACCGGTCATGGCCTCCAACGTGGTCTGGAAAGGTGATGTATCTTCCGTACTTACTACTTCTTTGGAAACCTGGGTGGAGCATGGTGAAGGGATTGATGTTGATGGAGTAAGTGTTGGTATGACTGGAGTGGGAGATGAGAGAATAGTAGTAGTAGAGGAGGGCGGATTTGGTGTAGGAGTAGGTGTTGGGGTTGGAATTAATGGCAGTGGAGTAGGAATTGGAGGCGGTAGAGAAGTTGGTGGTGTAGGGATATGAGGTGGTGGAGTGGAAACACATACTTTCCTTGCTATATTATCCCCAGTAGTGACTTGGGCTATCCCACTATCCTGAATCTCAGGCTCTTGAGCGGAACTAGAGCTCACTTGTGTAGTAGGGACATCCACTAAAGGATAGGTGAATTGGACCGGTGGTTGAGTAAGGGTCACCTGGGGCTGAATAAGCGATGGCACTCCAGTGTCTACATCTTGGTCATGATCCAGATAGCCTTCAAGTCCTTCAAAATCAAAAATCATAAACTCATCAGATCCTAAGGCATCCAAAGGATTATCCTTCTCTTTAGGATCTTCTTTATGTTTCTTGGTAACCTCCTTTTCTCTCCTTTTTTGCAATCTCATCCTTCGGACTAGGGGCTCATCTTCTTCTACTTCCTTAGACTCTTCTTTTACCATTTCTAACCATGAAGATTCATAACTCTTCTTCCTCTTATATGTTTTCTTTCCCTTCTCAGCGGTGGGAGGAGATTGGCTAGAGGTAGATGGGCCTTCACCCGATAGGGGTTGTGACAACCCTGCTGGTGGGTCAATCTGTCCTATCATCCTTGTTTTATTGGGCCTAGGATTAGAGCCATACTCAATTGGTCATTCATGACCATACATGGTTATTGGCTTTTGAGGGGGAGCTTTCTTGTACTTAGGAACTGTGGACTTCTCCCCTCGCTATTTTTCTACTTTCCTTTAGGGATCCATCAATGTTTTTACTAGGATTGGACTCATTTTGTGTGGCTTCTTGATCTAATTTATTGTGGTATTTATCACATGCCTCACCCAGAAGTCCATGTCATCATTTTCATCCTTGTCCACCTCTGCATTCATGATTGGTCGGTCATATATCTTGTCTTTTGTGTAAATGTCCTCTAAGACCTCGTCTGAATCACATTCCCAAACCTTTGAGGAGATAGGAACCTTTAATACCTCTTTTTCTAGAGTGAGGTTCATTTTGCAATAGTCCTGAATCCTGACCTCATGATCGTCTACGCAGATTATCCAGTGATCTTCCAAGTGTGGCTCGTGTATGTAGAATTTGCCAATAATGTGGTTGTAAGTACCTATGGGGTCAAAATGGGCTCGCACTATTTTATAGAGCTACAATGGACAATCATCCCATTCAAAAGCCAAGGATTTGCAAACTTTCATGTCTTGCAGTGCGTATGGTCCCAAAGAGATGGGAAAGTCCCAACAGTGCTTCTTTTTATGTTTTATATGCTCGTATGCATCTGCAAGCTGCCTAGCCATCTCCAGTATAATTATCCAATCGGATGGATACCTGGGCAGCTTCTTTGGTTGCAAGGTTGACCCAACTATCTGAATGTATGTGAAAGTCCTGAATTGGATAAAATAGGCCCCAATGGCCCTTACTTTAGTAGCAGCCTCCTCTGACATTCTCTTAACAAAGTCACCTTCAATGGATCAGATGACTGCGAATATGAATGCATCGTTAACTATCCTATAGTCAGGGGAATCCTCTAGCATGTGTGCCCTTTTTATTAGCTATGGGTATACAATGTGGGGCCACACATTCGGATCATTTAGACTCCCCTTCTTGGTAAGGCCTATATAATCTTCCCGTGCTACTAGCAAGTAAACCATGTAGGTGCTCATGTAGAACTTAGGATTATGTTTTACTGTTGTCAATTGCTTGTCCAAATTGTCACTAATAATAGTGCCCCAGTTGAATCTTGCCTTTCCTTCCCGGATCCTTTCTATCAACAGGATCATCCAGTGCTCGAGTTGAGTGGATTGAGGTAACCCATACACCCGGCTTATCAATGTTATGGCTTCTTGGATGTCATCTTTCATATAGCCTCTTTGGAGGTCTATCTTGTCCAACTTGTTCTTCAGAAGAGGCTGCTTGAGGTACTCATTGTTCATCATCTCATTTATTGCATGCTCTCTATTTTCTAACCACTCGGTCCCTTTTCCAATATGGAAGTCATAGAACTTGTCTATGCCCTTGTGAAGGTGGAAAACGTCCTTAATGACATCCGACCTTATATCTAGTACCACTTGACCCTCTGTGTTTACAACCACCCTTTTATCTAAGTCATAGTGGTGAGCCAGGGTGATGATCAACTCTGAAGATGAGACAACCACTGGGTGTGTGGCTGTGTTTACTAACCCACTTAGGACCAATGCGGTGCAGTCGTCAGATCTATTTGTTGGCTGAGAACACTGAGTCAGAAACTCATTCTAGTCTACGTTGCCAATGTTGGTATCCGTTATCTCACTATGCTTGTTCCCCACCTTCGAAATCAGGGTATTCCCTTTATATTGATATTTCATCAGAGAGGTTGTCTTTGGTTCAGTCATTCCTGCAATAACAACAAGTAATCAATAGCTTATTGAACAAAAAAAACAAAAAAACAATTTAAACTAGGAAAGCAAGAAAGAGAGTTGTTTAAACATCTAAGTGCAAATTTTTGCACTTTTGGGCCTGCGAAAAAATTTATTTGAAGAACAAGGTTCGTCAGACCTTTCGAGATTTGAAACTGCGAAGTGTTTTTTTGTAGATGCTGAAAGTCTGAGAATGTCGAGGAACCCCGAAAGGCCAAACTAAATGTTGCAGGAAGGATGCTTTTGGCCTTTTCTAACCTTTCGGTCTTTCAAACCTTTCAAAGGTTTGAAAGGCCGACAAGTCCAAAATGACACTTAGGCTAAAATTTTGGAGATCCATTTTCAGCTTTTCAGATGCTGAAAGCCTATGGCAAGGGCCACGATCGACGAAATGAAAAAACCTAAACCCTAAGACAAAAGGGAAACTAGGAAACCCTAGGCCCGACAGGGAGGGACATCCCTGTCAAACCACAAAGGCACAAAGGCCCGAAGACACCAAGAAACAAGGTGCCCTAGGATGGACAGTCACTGGGAGCAAAAACAAACCCTAGACTGAGACCCAAAAACACAAAACCAAGGCAGGCGAGAAGAACCTACCTCGAAAGAACTAGGAGCGGGAGGACAACCAGACGGCTTGAAAACGCACGCAGTCGATGAGGACAAGAAGACAAAATCGCAGGCAGAAGGCAAAAAATGAAAAGTGGCTTTAATTTTGAAGGCCTCTCCTATTTATAACCCACGGGCTAACATTAGCCATTTTGGGCCTTTCAGACTCTGAAAGATTGAAAATTTCAGAAGAGAAAAGTGCCTTCGGCCTTTCAAGGTTTTCGAAGGCCAAAAACACCGAAAGGGCTGAGTTTCGGCCTTTCGGCCATTTTGGCATTTTGGAGTACCTAAGTCCTCCAAAAGGCCAAAAAAGGCTCTCTTCCTTTCTGTGTTTGGTTTAAGCAAATTTCTTCAAGGGCTGACTGGATTTTACACAAGGGGCAGACACAACCTAAAGAAAAAAGACAAAAAGGGGGGGTCCCCATGGTCAGAGGACCATACAATGGGGTGTGTGTTGTGGACCAACAACAATAGGCCTAAATTTAAATCATGCAATGATCTTTTGATTTTAATAACATCCCCAAACCCACGCCATCCTCCTTCAAGTGTTGAACCTCGAAATGGCTAGGTTAGGGGTATAAACAAAGCTACCTCCCTGATTGTGGGCATCTCTTGTCAACTTGAATTAAGGATTCATAGTAAATCAAAGAAATTAAAGATCTCCCAAGAATTCAAGGAGAAATTAAAGAAATTTATTCAATCAAGCATCAAGCATGGAAGACAAGGGGTAATGTTGAGATCTAAGCATTTGTGAAGGCATTGATATTCTTCCTATCCTAGATCCAAGGTTAAGACAACATCAAGGAAAATTCTAAACATCTTCATGAGAAATTAGTCACCAAATTTTTTTGTAAAGGTGTAACTATATTATTAAGCCTCTACTAAAAATCATCACACTTCCTTTTCAATCAATTTTTATTCAATTTTTAGGATTATTCCTCAATTAGGTTTGAATTAGGAAAAACCCCTTTCCACAACACTTTTCAATATTTTTCTATGTGCAAGAAACAAGTGGCTCATGTGCAAAAGGATCTACAATAAGGTCTAATTGAGAGCTATAGTTAAATAACCTTTTCAATAGAAGTTGCAAGATCAAAGGTGTCTAGACTCGCTCCTGACCCTCATTGTCACCCCTAGCCTACTATTTTAGGCTAAATTTTGGATCACATGGGAATTGGTTCCAAGGCCTAAAAACAAGAATGTTATAGGAACTAGATGGGTTTTCAGAAACAAAATAGATGAGGAAGGAATAGTGGTAAGAAATAAGGCTAAACTAGTTTGTAAAGGCTACTCACAACAAGAAGGCATAGACTTTGAAGAGACATTTGCTCCTGCTGCTAGGTTGGAAGCAGTGAGATTATTTCTTGCTTATTCCGCACATAAATAATTTAAGGTATATCGGATGGATGTGAAATCTTCATTTTGAATGGAGATATGGAGGAAGAGGTATACATAGAGAAACCTGATGGATTTCCTTTGACATGAGATGAAGACATGGTTTGCAAGTTGAAGAAAGCATTGTATGGACTTAAACAAGCACCGAGAGCATGGTATGCAAGACTAGATAGGTATCTACTTCATCTTGGTTTCAGAAAAGGTAATGCAGACAATAATTTATACTTAAGAACTAGTGAAGATGGAATTCTAATCATAGAAGTTTTTTTTGATGATATCATTTTTGGAGGTAACGATGAAATGAGTAAAAAGTTCTCTAAAGAGATGGAAAATGAATTTGAAATGTTAATGATTGGTGAGATGAAATTTTTCCTTGGTTTTCAAATTAATCAAAACAAGAATGATTTTTTTATATCTCAGACCAAGTATCCTAAGGAAATGTTGAAGAAATTTGGAATGGAAGATTGCAAACCTGTTGAGACACCTATGGTGACTGGTTATAAACTTACTAATAATGATGAAACTCAGAGTGTTTTTTAGACAAAGTACAGATCAATGATTAGAGGTCTACAATATCTAACTCACACCAGACCAGATATTTCCAATGTAGTTGGAATTGTGGGAAGCTATCAAGCAGATCCTAAAGAGACACACCTTGCTGCTATGAAAAGAATTTTCAGATACTTGAAAGGGACAATAGAGTATGGATTATGGTATGAAAAATCTGATGACTTTATTTTACATGCTTATATTGATCCTGATTGGGCAGGTAGTGTGGATGATAGAAAAAGTACAAGTGGAGGAGAATTTTTCCTTGGAAAAAGGTTGGTTTCATGGTTAAGTAAGAAGAAGGATTGTACAAATCAATCTACTACTGAATCTGAGTATGTTGTTGCTGCTATAAATTGTACACAGATTGTTTGGATGAAACAAATGTTGAAGGACATTGGAATAATTTTTGAAGAGTCAGTGGTTATCCATTGTGATAACACTAGCACAGTGAATGTGTCAAATAATCATGTAATGCATTCAAAAACTAAACTAAGTATCATTTCTTGAGAGACGAGGTAGCAGAGAAGGAGATCAGATTGGAGTATGTTAGCACAAAGAAACAAATAGCAGATATATTTACAAAACCTTTGCCAAAAGATTCTTTTGAGTATCTCAAAAGTATGCTTGGGGTGAGAGCCCCTCCCTATGGCTATTAATTGATGCAGGAATGCATCAGTCCAGTGGATTTCAAAGCTATATCATTTTATGGACTTGATGTATGGATCTACTCCTCAGGGGGAGTGATCACAGGAACACTACATAACATATTTGGGTGATTTTGCACCCGGTTGTTACAAACATGAAGATTTGAAAAACCTACACCTTGGAGAATAATGAAGAAGAGTTATGGAACCCTTTTCCATTATTGTCAAAGGGGGAGATATTCTATGACAAAATCCCTACTATTTTAGGGAGAGTTGTGTTGAGGATATTGAGAAGATTGTATTGAGAGAGAGTACTTTTGGGTTGATGGATTTTCCCATATGTTGCCATCAATGCCAAAGGGGGAGATTGTTGGACGATGTTGGAATTGGATACTACTGATGCTATTGGCATTCATGTTTTGTCACTAATGTCAACATATGTTTATGTGGAGAAAGAATAGACTAGTTATTACTGGTGTATGATGACTGACAGAAGTGTACGTATATCATATGGATGAATCATAATGATCGAAGATGGGGATATGTAGAAGGATGTATGTTGATCTTATTTCTAAGGTTTCTTGGATTAATATTGCATATTGGATGAGTTACAAATGTTTTGGTGAAGACTGGTTACTGGACTGTGACAATGATGATTGACAAAGCAAGTCTCTGTGTTTTGAGTATATCTTACAAGCGATGATGATTCACATTATGTGAGCTTAAGGGATGACAGAAGATATGTTTAGGAATGTTTGTTATGGGTTGCAAGTCATATGATTA
Organism: Thuja plicata; assembly: GCA_018584345.1. Lineage (NCBI taxonomy): Eukaryota > Viridiplantae > Streptophyta > Pinopsida > Cupressales > Cupressaceae > Thuja > Thuja plicata. The sequence goes on along the minus strand of MU224319.1, from coordinate 201,676 downwards.
TTGATGACATCAATTGTGGCATGTATTCTGGAGGAGACCTATTTGGGGCCGAATTCATAGGTGTAGCGTGTATTGTGGATTGCAAGCATGGATTACGGATCTTGGATTATATATGATGTATTTTAATTGATGTATACTTGTTATAGGTACCGTATGTATCTTAGCAAGGGGTTAAATAATTATTTATATATTGGGAAAGATTTATTGGCTGATTTAATCAATTATTGTAATAGGGTATATATGAGAGATCTTTTCTTTTGAAAAGATGCATGCATGAAGAGAACGTGATTGATAGAGACAGAGAAGTGTGGAAGTTGTGATCTTGATTGTCTATTGGATGTAGGGAAGAGGATATGATTATTGTTAAAATGGATAATCAAATTCGAGCTAGGAACATATTAATCCAAATGAGTTAGGAAAAAGGAAGATTATCATGAATTAAACTAATCCTTAGAGCATACACCAAAAATAAACAACAAAGGAGACAAGAAGATTTTGAAGGGGGAAAAGCGTAAAAAAACCCCCGTGAATTATGAATGGGCAAAATAGCCAAAGAGAGAGAGAGAGAGCTTTAGCTCGTACAATATTTTGAAGAAAGAGAGAGAGAGAGAGAGAGAGAGAGAGAGAGAAGAAGAAGAAGTGTTGTGTCTAAAAATGTGTGTAAGAGAGAAAGAAAGCCATCTCTTTAATAGATAGGTGAGGAGGGAGTTACATTGTAACTCCCATTTCTATAGATGCCACATGTCATAAGTGTGTGAGCCAAGTGTAGGATTCCTCATAAGGAGGAATAACTAAGAATAATAAAGGATACCTTGGTTTAT
>MU224319.1:161503-197134 GCA_018584345.1 Thuja plicata | reverse complement strand
GATGAGATAAGGACATATAATTTAGGGCTTAAGGATATGCCAATTAAACCAAGGGCTTCATCATTCTTAGCTTGCCAAGCATCTTGGTCAGCTTGAGAAGCAGTGGTAGCGGGTTTAGTGCTGGCATTAGTGGAAACGTCTAACAGATGGCGGAATCTGAATATCCATGTCATGTGGGTTTTCCAGGCATGATAGTTGGTGCTGGTTAATTTTATCTCGGGAATTAGGGTAGACATGATGGATGCAGGAAGATGGCAAAAAAGGACAGGGAAGCTTGAAAAGGAAAAAAGAACAGAATAGAAACAGACAGAAAAAAAACTAACTGATCTTGCATGCAATAGCAGAAAGCTATATCAACTTTTGCCATAGAGACATGCAAGGAAAGCCAACAAACCGAGGAAAAAATAGAACCTAAGAAAAGCTAAAAGCAAGAGGGTCTCGGTTAAGCTGTTATAGAGTAACAGATAACAATAAGGACTCTTGCATGTAAGGAGAAAAAAGAACAACACAACCCTGCAAAAAAAAGGTTAGAGAAAATGATATAACCTTTGGGTTATTATAGCCTAATATTCGCTCTAATTGGGAGAGAAAGAATATCAAGGCTACAATATCCGAAAAGTTAAATCTACACTATAAGCTGTAGCACGACTGAAATGAAAAAAAGAGAAAACGGAAACAAAACCCTGCAAAGAAAAGCTGAGTTAGAAATCAGGGGACGAGTAAAAGGATAACGTTAATCTGTTATTGATAAGCAGATAACATTAATCTTATTACTTTAAGGAATAAGAGCCCGATGAAAAAGTTAAAGAAATAAATCTAAATCTATTAACAACTGAAATGTGATCTTTGAAATAGAGGTTAGAACTAAGATTTAAAAAATAGAATCTAAATTAAATAAACTAAAAAAATTAAATTAAATCTAAAAAAAATACAAGATTTAAACTAAATTTATTTAATGTTAAAAAAACTGAATCGAATTAAAGATTATATTAAAAAAACTAAATCTAAAAGGATTAAACTACAAAAAATAAAACTGAAACTGTTTTAAACTAAATCTAATTAAAAGGATTTAAAACTAAATCGAAGTTAGGCTAAATCTATCTAAACGAATAAGAATTAAAAATAAATCTATTTAAAAGAATTAATCTAAAAAAAAACTAAAAACTTAAGATATAAACTAAATGAATTGAGATATACCGATTAATTAAAACTAAGATTAAGATAAAAAAACTAAAGCTAAAACTATGAACAACTTAATCTAATTTAGAAGATACTAACTAAATCTATTTAAAACTAAATCTATTTAGAAGACTAAGATTTAAAAAAAAAAAAAATTGAATCTATATAAAAAATGAGACGAGATAAAACTAAATGTAACAAAAAAAAATTAAACTAAATCTAATGAAAAAAGAAAACGAAAACCTAAATACTATACTTGACTCGCAGCCCAACAAAGATCTGCAGGCTAAAAAAATGCAAAAAACCTTACTAAGGCAAATGCCAATGCAAACACCCACCACGACGATTAACAGCAGAGGGATAAAAAGAAAGGGTGGAGGCAGAATAAGGAAGAGGGGTTGCAGCAGAGAGGCGGCAGTAGGGAAAAAAGTGGGAGGAAGACGGTCGCAGAGAGGTAGGAGGCAGAGGAGAAAGAGGTGGCTACGTGGGATAATATACGTTTCAGGAAGGATTGAATAAAAAGACAGACATTTAAAAATGATTACGCAAATAAGTGACTGGCTTATTGCCAAAAAACAACTGGCTTATGTGTATTGGCAAAAAGCACAGATTTGAAGATAGGCAAATTGAATCGCTTTAAAGATGAAACGTTGGGTTAGAAGAAGACGGTACTTTATGTGGTAGAGGAAAGAAACAGAGATGGCGGCAAGACAGCAGGTGGCGGCAGAGGAAAGAAACAGAGAGGAGGGATAAGGAAAAGACAGGGGTGAGGTAGTCGGCAGGGACGAGGGAGGAAAGGGGAAAGAGAACAACGCAAAAGGGAAGGAAAAGTTAGTGGGTGGAGGCGGGACGGGGCAGGAGGGAGGGTAGGGAACAGAGGGAGACAGGGTAGTGAAGAAAGAAGGAGGTTGAGGGAAAATTCCTTTCGAAGGAAACTAAATGCATGCACAAGTATTCAAACCAGTATGCAAGCTAAACAGCTAGCAACAAACCAAACTAAACTGAATGGAGAACTCTTGATTCGAGAACAGAGGATTATATGCAACAGAAACCAAAAACTAAGAAACGAAAACCTAAAAAAAACATTAAGAGACGTTATGAAATGAAAGTGTTCTGTTTGCAATGATAGCGATATGCAGAATAAATAGAATCTTATTATGGTTGCTAACGCATGCAAAAAAGAATATATCAATCTAACGCATGCAAAAACAAAAAATAGAAACTAAATAATGAACTATGGATGTGCTATTTTGATACCATGTCAGAATGGATAAATTTAAAACAACGATAAATTAGATTTCATATTCAAAAGATACTTAATTAGGAATTAATATTTTAGTAAAGTAATATGAATAAGATAGGAAAGATACTTTTCTAAAATCTTTTAATTATATATTTTTGGTTATTTAAAAAGATTTGAATATGATGAAAAGCTAAGTAATAATTTTTTTTTTATAAGAATCCAAAGTAAACTAATAAAATATTTATATTAAAAGGATTAGAAAAATAAATACTAAAAAAATATCTAAAAAAAAATACTAAAAAAAATTGAGCTAAAAAGAATTATTTAATTAACTCTTTGGTGGCACGCTTTCCAAAGAGGGAAAAAAGAACTAAACAACTCTCTCAAATTTAAAAAAAAGTCTTCGAATTGGAGTGGTCCGAGATATGATAATCGCTTGAACCTATGAGCTCAAAAATGGATTAAACCTGCTCTGATACCATGTTAAAATGGATAATCAAATTCGAGCTAGGAACATATTAATCCAAATGAGTTAGGAAAAAGGAAGATTATCATGAATTAAACTAATTCTTAGAGCATACACCAAAAAGAAACAACAAAGGAGACAAGAAGATTTTGAAGGGGGAAAAGCGTAAAAAAACCCCCGTAAATTATGAATGGGCAAGAGAGAGAGAGAGAGAGAGAGAGAGAGAGAGAGAGCTTTAGCTCATACAATATTTTGAAGAAAGAGAGAGAGAGAGAGAGAGAGAGAAGAAGTGTTGTGTCTAAAAATGTGTGTAAGAGAGAAAGAAAGCCATCTCTTTAATAGAGAGGTGAGGAGGGAGTTACATTGTAACTCCCATTTCTATAGATGCCACATGTCATAAGTGTGTGAGCCAAGTGTAGGATTCCTCATAAGGAGGAATAACTAAGAATAATAAAGGATACCTTGGTTTATCCTAGTAAATATAACAACCAAGGAAAGATTAATTCTAACAATTATTGTACTTCATTGGAACTGACCAAGCAAAGACAGTTGCTATCAGATAGTTCCCTAGACTGTATATTTTCTATATACACTTGTGTTTTAATATGTAAGTCCTTGAGGGTGGCATTAACCTTTTTTAGGCAGTGAGCCCACTATTGTTCTTGACTCCTATCAGGGTTCATCCTTTAACAAGGACTATGTACTATAATTTTGTAATAAGCTCCTAACAAGGCTAAATATTTTAACAGGGATACTATACTCTCAATACATTATTTGTGGGTGCTAATTCCTACTGGGGTTTCACCTTTAACAGGGTTTCCTCTACAACAAAGGATTGTGCTATTGTGTTGGCATTTACTATGTTATCATTTGGATTAAAGATTTGGTTTATAAAGTTTAATGTTTAATAATGTCTCACAACTGATTCACTCCCCCCCCCTCTCAGTTGTGTTGGTGGACTGTTATTCCTAACAATTATTGTTGTTAAGAGAAGTTATTGAAGAACAAAGAGCAGAGCAGAGAGCACCGAGCATAAATTCAAATACAACAGAGTAGAACGGAACAATGTTACAATTTGGGAATTGAGGTAACACATATCAGAGCACATAGAGTCTTAACAACATTTACATTTGATGAATTTTATAGACATTGTTAAGTTATTGATACTATTGTATTAAGAGCTTTAAATCCCAATACTGGGTAGATCTTAACCGGTCTTATATTTGTAAATCTTTTAACATGGTACTTCTATAAGTGTAGAGTTTGTAAAATCCTTTAACCATGTAGACCTAACAAGTATTATATATACTCTTAACCGGGCAAGCTATCAGAAATAGAAAAACTTTGTAGCTCTAACCGACCACCCCATATACTGTAGTTAGTGAAGGTTGTGGGTGTCATCCCCACCGCAGTTTTTATCCTCTAACCAAGGATTTTTGCGCTACCAAAATCATGGTGTTATGAGTTTAATTGTTTAATGTTTTGATGTTATGGCTTTATAAGCATTACATTACTTTTATTTCAAAGTTATGAACTCGTTAATCAACAAGCAATAACATATGGTTTACTCAATAATTGTGGTTAAAAGTTTGTATTGGTATTGATTCACCCCTCCCCTCTCAGTCCTAACTTTTGATTAGTTATTCCAACATTTCATTAGTTAATTTTTGTTTTATGATTGTAATTAAACTTTGTTTTAAATATTCTTTTGAAACATTTAGTTACATGTAACTGAAGGAAGTTTTCTTTAGATATCTGAAAAGACTTTAAATAGGGATTTTAAGGTTAAAAGAAGGGATCGACAATTTTCTCAAAATATCCCCTTTTTCTTTTAGAATCAAGTGAGACTCAATTTTTGGATGACTATTGCTCATTTATAAATTTCAATGAAGACTTTTGCAGTTGAGGGTTGGGTGAATCTCTGTGAATGAATGTACATTGTTGTTATGAAACTTTGATTTCTAATTAAAAGTTTGATTTTGATTGAGGTATCATCTATTTGCAGAGATTATATTCATGTGTTGGTTATCAAAAATTTTCAATCTTATAATCTAAAACCTGGAATGTATTTTCATCTGTGAGTGAAGATTTATATTCTGGAAAGGAAATTTACATTTTGTGTGCATCGTATTAATAGAAATTGGTTTATTTTATCATTCACAATTATTGCATGGTGATGGCTGATTGTTAGTTGCCTTTTCTACTTTCAGGTTAAAAGCATACCTCATTTTATAGTTAGTTAAAATCAAGATAAAGTTTATCAGAAGAAAGGAGTTGTACCTCCAAACAAAATTTAGAGAAAAATTATTTATAATTTGCTCAACTATTGATTAATATTGACATTAAGGGTATTAGAGGTAGAACCAAAGATTGAATTGGAAGAAGCCCAATTTGTTAACCAACAAATACATAATCAATACAAACACACTCTAAATTGGGTCACAACAACTAGTGACAAGAATAAGTCAGTGCTCAATTTTAAAATTTAGGGTTCAAATTCTCATACTTATAATTTAAGCTAAAATAGAAAATAAGAAATCTAGAAGCCATAGCCATTTCTTAAAGATCAATAATAATGAAACCACCTAAGATAAAATTGTGAGCTAATTTTAATACAATAACACATTATTTGTAAATTTTTAGTACTCAATAAAACTAATCCAATCTAATCAATCATTAAAAATAAAAATAAAAATATAAGGCAATTGGTTGAACGCAATTAGTGAAGATGATGGTATGTGATATAGATACCATCCACCAAGCCTCTATTGAAGGTATGGAGCTCTAATGCATGTTGAAATTTGCAACATGAGCACCTCCAAGATCAAATAGAAAAAAAATAAAAACATCTTCCACAAGGAGAGCAACAAGAAAATAATTGCTACATTTCTCAAGAAGCAAAGATTATAAAATTGCAAGATGAATGGTTGTAGGATTGCAGGACTACATGATTAATGTGATACTTCTATAGAAAAAGCTTGTCTCTAAATATTTTGAAAAAAGATAAGATATGCAAGCTAGTGCATGATATGCAAACTAAAGTGCATGATGTACAAACTAGAGTTGAAAAAGCAATATGGAGCCCAACTAGACTGAACTAAAAAAAATGGGATCAACTAAGTGAACTTAAGCTAAGCATGATTTGCAAATATGCGCTTAAATATGCATGAGAATATTCTTTGAGTATGTGAACAATTAATTTATGCAACATAAATGCATGCTCTAACACACTGTTTAAGTGAAACTTTAGGAGACAAAAAGACTCTAAGCATGAAATGCATGAATGGATTCTGACAACAAAAGACTTGATTAAGTACCCATGTACAATAAAATCCTCTCAAAGGAGAGAAAGGGGAGAAAAACCATGTTAGAGAAAACTCCTCCCCAAAAGTGAGAGGTGCACTACATGAAAGAAACGTGAGATGTAGGAGGAAGGACTAAGAAGCCTCTAAGAAATGTCCCAAAAAAGAATAGGAACATGAATAATATCCTCTAAATCATAAAGAAGTTGTAGACAATTATCAAATGATAATTGCTATGGTGTTAAATAAAGAAACTCATACAAAAAAGATGATCAGGATCAAGACATCAATTTTCATGAGTGCTCCCAACAACTCTACTCGAACAATGGACATATGACAAATAAAGGAAAAATATTTGCCAGTCAAAGATACAAATGGAACATGAATCTGCATGAGTGACCCTAACGACACTAATCAATCATGCATGAGAAAATTTATAGTAAAAAATACAATTGCTGATAGTCTAAAGAATTGATCAACTAAGGATAAGTCACCCCCATAAAACTAGAAAGCAAATGTCTATTTGGTAAATGCTCCATCTCATCGAAATACAACTGCTACGTCTGACAAGTACATAGGAATAAATTTTGAATATGTATCTCACTCCAAAGCAAAACCAAGGAAGCATTAGCACCAATAGCATAATCCCACATAATGCTTATAAGGGAGATTCATGAAAAATTGACTGAAATTGTGTGTCACCAAATAATGCATGAAGGATAATCTAAATATCCACAAGAAAGTACCTGCAACTGAAAAAATGTCACACATGCACGAGACAAGAATTATTGGGATTCGATGTTTTCATGGAGGGACAATCACTTGACAAATGTGTGATGGAAAAAATAATTGCACTACATAGCCCCCATGACACTTTATAATACAATACATGTACAAAACAAAACATAACAAAATGTGCAAAATCTCTAAAAATTACATAAAGTTGGCACTTATCTTAGTCTACTACAAACTAAAAAGTACATGCAAAAGATGTTCAAAATTCCCAAATAGGGAAAATTTCTAGAAATACATAAATAATAGCTCGAGTGAAGTCATTCAACACAAACAAAAAGATTCCAGTAGCCAAAACAATTAATTTATCATCCATGATGTGAAAACACAAAAAATGAATAAGATATATCTGGAACAAAGTCTAGAAAAATTGGATGCTAGATTTATAAAGTGTTGGAAAGTGATACATTTTGGAGTGATATGTGACACTTGAGGGTTGTCTTTTATGGTAACACATCTAGTATGATGATCGCTTAGATTTGTTTATAGTTTTAGAGATGCAGATTGTAAAATGACAAAGTACAGCTAACAAAAACATAGTATAGCAATACAATTTTGGACAACGAAGATAGTATATAATGACTGATGACATGCGAGCTTAGAGGAAGATATTTTGGAGTATGTATGACTTTATGTTAAGGTTGCTTGAGTTGTAGTGTTGGTCGTAGTGAGTTACAGTGTTTTGAAGACATGCGGAGACAGAGTAACAAAGATACAGGGCAGATGAACAATCATGATGATTAAGAGAGTATGACATGGAATCCAAACATGCTAAGTTGGATTGGGATTATGGATTACCTATGCTTTGGTAGTATAAGGTCTCTGACTTTGTATTTACTCTTTGCATAAGTATTAATTCTATTTTTTAATGTATTTGAGAGTCGATTGAATGATGTAACACACACACACACACATCAAGAGATTTTTGTAAAGTGAAGTGTGAGAGTGATGAGATAATATGAAGCAAATGGAATGCATAGATTCATTGTGATGTCAGAATAATGACTGATGACATGAGAGCTTAGAGGAAGACATTTTGGAGTATGTATGACTTTATGTTAAGGTTGCTTGAGTTGTAGTGTTGATCGTAGTGAGTTACAGTGTTTTGAAGACATGTGAAGACAGAGTAACAAAGATACAGGGCAGATGAACAGTCATGATGATTAAGGGAGTATGAAATGGAATCCAAAAATGATAAGTTGGATTGGGATTGTGGATTACCTATTCTTTGGTAGTATAAGGTTGTCGACTTTGTATTTACACTTTGCATAAGTATTAATTCTATTTTGTAATGTATTTGAGAGTCGATTGAATGATATAACACACAAACAAACACACACAAACACACACACACACACACACACACACACACACACACACACACACACACACACACCAAGAGATTTTTGTAAAGCGAAGTGTGAGAGTGATGAGATGATATGAATCAAATGGAATGCATAGATGTATTGTGATGTTAGACACATGCGAGCTACACCTAGAACTATCTAAGCATAGTTGATGCTTGTGTTGTTCATTTTTTAGATTGATTGTAATAAAACTATTTTTGATTGTAAGAGCAGTGTGCTCAGTATACCTTAAAGAGGGTTTTGTATTCCCCTAATAGGGAAATGTGCTAATGTAATATCCATCTCCTAACAGGGTTAGGTCTCCTAACAAGGACATTATAGTTTTAGTACATATTTGTGGGTACCATCCCCACCGGGTTTTTCCCTTGCCCAGGGTTTCCTCGACAACAATTCATGTGTTATGAGTTATGTGTTATGTGCTTATGTTCTTTTCATTTCAGTAATTATATGGTTAAGTTGGAATTTATTAAGTTCATGTTCAAAGTGCTGTAATACTGATTCACCCCCCCTCTTAGTATTACTTAATCCTAACAATTGGTATCAGAGATTTTGGCCCTTGGAGAGAAAGTTTGATAGCTTAAGGGAGATCAAGATGGATTCTGAAAGTTTGGAGGAAAAATTTGAGGCAACACTTGAAGATATTGGCAAAGCTAAAGCAGAGAATGGTGACTTGAAATTCAAGTTGAGAAGAGAAGAGGGATTCATTAAGAAACTAAAAGAATAACTTGAACTTTCCAGAAGTTAGAGACACGATCTTATGGTAAAGATAAAAGAAAATTAAGATAATGATAATTCAGGTCAGATAATGCAACTTGAGCAAGAGAAAGATACCTCAAAGCTTGATTATGAAACTAATTCACTACAGATGGATAAATATATTCAACAAGAAAATAATGCTAAGAACAATTTTGAAGAAACCTTGAAAGATGTTAATATTCAAATGGGACAAATGAAGACTAAACTTGAACACTACAAGAACAAGTATATGGAATTAGAGAAATACAACTAGATCGTAAAAGGATAACTTGTTGAGGAAAATAATCATATTGAGAGACTTCACATGAGTAGTGAATTGATCAATGAATAGAGAGACATACATAAACCTAAAGGAGACATGACTGGTGTTGGCTTCAATGAAGCTTAATGTTCAAAGAATCAAGAAGAAAAATTTGATGTGAAGATTGATGGAGAAAGACCTACTCTTGAAGAACCCAAATAATAGATCAGTCCTTTCAGAGGTAGATGTTTTGGATGTAACAAGGTTAGACACATGAAGAGAGACTGCAAAGGTAAAGCCCCTTTCAAACCTTTTTATGGTTATTGCTTTAACTGTTATGCATACGGGCACAAGAAAGAAGAATGCAGGAAACCTGACCAATCAAGATATAAACAAGATTACATTAGTGAAGAGACAACAACTAAGATCACATGTTACAAATGTAATAACCTTGGGCACATCACAAGGTACTGTAAGTTGCAGGTTAATCAAAATAGATCACCTCCTATATGCTACAAATGTAACAATCCAGGGCATATAGAAAAGTTTTGAAGGTACAATGGAACTAACAATAGAAGAGTACCACCTCCTATAGTGATAAATAAAAATATTGGTGATACTGGAAAGAGTCTTATAGATTACATGAGTGATTTTGACAGTTGTTTCAGGAAAGTAGAAGATATCAGCAGTAATAAGGTATGGAAGGTAAAGGAGTCTAGTGAGGAAAAGATTCAGGGAGAATCAATAGATGCTACTGAGTCTTCGCCTGATGCTAACATTGCTACATCAACCTAGATGACCAAGCATGGTCTTAGGGGGAGCATTGGAAGAATACATCATAAATCTATCCAGCCCCTGAATTTGAAAAGTAAGCACATGCAAGTTTAGGGAGAGAATGTAGAGATGTTTTGGATCACATATCTATGATCACATGGTTTTACAAGCCTCTATCCTATGATCGCAAGATTGCTACTCGACTGTTTTATGTGCAGAAATGAGTTTAATGGAAACTGTGTCATTTCTTCACTCAATGATGTATAAGGTTAATAGAAAGAACATAATTGAACATCATTTGCAGAGCACAAATTGAGGAGAACAAAGTCTTGAGCAGAAGCAACATTGGAGCAAGTGTGTTCAAAAGCTTGATCAAAGAAAAAATCCGTATTTCCATAGTAAAGAGGTATTTAGATCAATTGCAAGTGTTGAAAATGGATGCTTTTATGATTTTTGATGTTGCAGAGAGACCTAGATACAAATTTAAGAAACACCCTTTCAAATCTATTGAGGATGATCCAGAAGGTGCATTTTCTCAAACACACTACGAAGTTTTACATGTCGAAGATATTAGGGCTTACATACATTGTAAGTTTGAATCTTTGGGAGATGAAGAGATTGCTACAAAGATGGAAAAAATGTTAGGCAATGATGGAAATATGAAGGATGAGTTCGCACACCTAAATAACTTGAGTATTATGAAGATAACCGAACTTCATGACTACGACGAAGAAGAATGGATAAAGATTATCTTGAGCAGAGTTCATGATCAGTTCATATGGCTTGGAGATCAGCCTATGAAGATCTATAATGACCTAATTCATGCCATACCAGGATTGGACAATAATGGTGTAGTACCTATTGTTGAGAAGAACACTAAGAAGATGGTAGAAACCCTAATGCATTCATAGTGGGATAGGAGAGCGATGACAGTAAACGATGTATTCCAATAGGATGTAAGATTGATTACTATGATCTCAAGCTATAAACTCCATTATAGCAGCTGACTCAATTTTGTATCAATAGGTGTAATCTTAATGGCTTATAAGATGGTCAAGGAAAACATCAAGTACAATCTTTTCAAAGTCTTAACACAATAATTCTTGGAGAATTTAAGGCAGATTAAGAAGGACAAGTCAAAAGGATTCAGATTTGGATCTTTGTTGGTACATATGTACATTCACATTGTTCACAAATTTCTTGTTATGCACCCTAGGGCATGGAAAAACAATATACTTACTGACATTTAGATTTCTCAGAGTTATATGAGACAAAACAACACTTGGGTAGATAGTGAATTGTTTGGTATGATCAAAATCCTACAGAGAGAGATGAAGGCAAGGGAGAGAATTCCTGAGGCAGTGGTGGAAAAATACAAGGACTTAATCTTTTTCATGGTTGAAACTGATTGTGTGTGCTTTGAGGCAGTTATTCCTAGAAAGAAGTGATGTTATCCACTAGGCTATGAGGTTAGTTCTGAAGTTTTGATTATGCAAGTTGAACACATCTTAGCTTCAGAAGTTGATTCATCAAAGGAGAGATGGGGTACTTATGAGGAGAAGGCTACAAATATTAGGGAGGAACATACTAGAGCATCAAGGAAGGCGAAAGTAGAAAATATAATTGATGATTGTGCATCCAAGACAAGAATATCTAAAGAGGAAATGAAAGAGGTTAGGAAGAAGATGACTGAGAGAGCTTCTGGGTTGGAAAGCACTTCTCCTGCAACCCTTCCACCTCCAGAAGATGCAAAGATAATCAATCCACTTTCTATTGTGATTGATGTATCTACACCTTCACCACCTCAACATACATCGTAGGTAGAGACAACAAAGCAAGCACCTAGAAGAAACACAAGGTCCACTAAACTGGACTTACCTCCTAAGAAACATAGGACAAAAGGAGAAGAGAAGAAAGTTGAAGAAACAACCACTATTGTAAGACAAATTTGGAAGCTAGATATGAAAATGCTAGAGAAGAGAGTAATTGAGCAAGGGAAGCTTGTTTCATTGACAAAGTACTATGACATGTATGAGGGATCTGACAAACTTCTGATTGAAGACATATTGATTAAAAATTTACTTGTTTTTAAGAAAATTCTGCTAGAAATAGAAGGTAGTATACCTGGGGAGTTGTATGAGAAATTGGAGTTAAGAAAGCAATTAGCACAGAAGGAATATTAAATGATTAGAGAGCAAGAAATAGAAGGCATGCTGCCTGTTGTATCTGTTAAAGAGATTGAGAGGATATTGAGTGAAATTAAACCCTTATTGAGAACCAAGACAAGATTAGTAAAGATAATGGGAAGGAGATATGATGAAGTAACTGAGGAAACACATAAAGCTATAGAAAAGATATTGATTGGAACTGAAACTGAGGACATCTTGCCACCTAAGGCTCCTAAGCCCAAATCTATTGAGAAAAGGAGAACCATTGAAGAGAGCTGAAATAAACCTTGATAAATCATTGAGCGAAGATGCTAGTTAGTATGTAAGCACTGTGAAGCAACCAAATTTCTATATTTCTTGTGTGCCTGTGTCATTGGACACTTCGCAGGATATGAATGACCCCTTTGTGCAGGATACAAACATTGAAGGAATCAGTGATAAGGATATGACAAAGAAGAAAAAACAGAAAGAAAACATTGATGAAACAATGGAAGATACAATGGATAAGGTTGAAGTGAAACAAGAAACTACTACATATGATTCTTCACCTTTATTGTTGGAAAGTGGAGACAAGGATTTGAGCACTGACGTTGAAAACATGGATATGGATGAGCTGATGAAGTTATCCTACATCGCATTTGCTAAAGCTAAGGAAAGATCTGAGTAGAAAGGAGAAAAGAAGGCTAAGGTAATGACAAGAGAAATTGACACTTTGAGCAAACTACTTCCAACACCTATTGTTTTTCAAGGAAAAGATGATGCATATAACTTGAACAAGGCACTAGATGACTTTGACAGTCACTATGAGTCATTAGAGAAGATCACTGAAGAGAAGGATGAGAAGAAATATCTCACGAATAAATTGAAGGAAATATGCAAGTCCATTTCATGGAACTTGGGTATAATGAACAAGACTACATCAGAGGCCAAAAGTTGTGTCACAAAAGGAAGGAAGTTATACAGTTACTGTATCAACCCTATCAAACATATCAAGAACATTGAGGACATAGTAGCGAAAGATAGAATTACTCTAGATAAATTGATGGACAGTTGTGAGACTTCCTCACAATTTGTATTGGAGATAGGCAGAGAAGTGTCCAAGATTTTGGATAAATCAAGTGTACCCGATACTAAAAGAGGGAGAGTTATGGCAAGATTTGGTTTGCTGAAGAGTATAATCACTCCCAAGCTATCAATTCTTGAGGTCCATATCTCTGACACGGAGAAGACATGACATGCCCTTACAAAAAAATGCCCACTGACCTTAAGGCAATAGAGACTTCTTCATTTGCAATGAATGACCTGATTCATGTAAGTTAGATTTTGGTGAAGACTTGGACAGAGGAAGTGAAGATCTTGGAAGACTCCTTCCGAGATGTACTAAAGATGGTCTAATTTTCTGGTAAGCAGTGGTACAATTCTGGTATATTCTACATTTTGTTTACCTTTGCCATTAATGTCAAAGGAGGAGAAGAGAAGAGATAAAAATGTATAGATAAATATATAAAGCAAAGGATATACAAGGATATCTATTTCGTATTGACACTTAATCATTTTTCACTAAGTGTTGCCATCAATGCCAAAGGGAGAGATTGTTGGAAAGTGATACATTTTGGAGTGATATGGGACACTTGAGGGTTTCCATTTATGAAAACACATCTAGTATGATGATCGCTTAGAGTTGTTTACAGTTTTGGAGATGCATATTGTAAAATGACCAAGTATAGTGAACATAAACAGAGTATAGCAGTATAGTTTTGGACAACGAAGATAGTATATGATGACTGATAACATGCAAGCTTAGAGGAAGAAATTTTAGAGTATGTATGACCTTCTATTAAGGTCGCTTGAGTTGTAGTGTTGATCGTAGTGAGTTACAATATTTTGAAGACATGTAAAGACAAAGTAACAGAGATACAAGGCATATGAACATTCACGATGATTAAGGGAGTATGACATGGAATCCAAACGTGCTAAGTTGGATTGGGATTGTGGATTACCTAAGCTTTGGTAGTATAAGGTCGCCTACTTTGTATTTACTCTTTGCATAAGTATTAATTCTATTTTGTAATGTATTTGAGAGCCGATTGAATGATGTAATACACACACACACACACACACACACACACACACACACACACACACACACACACACATGAAGAGCTTTTTGTAAAGAAAAGTGTGAGAGTGATGAGATGATATGAAGCAGATGGAATGCATGGATGCAATGTGATGTCAGACACATGCGAGCTTATACAACTGGAACTATCTAAGCATAGTTGATGCTTGTGTTATTCATTTCTAAGATTGATTGTAGCATAACTATTTCTGATTGTAAGAGCAGTGTGCTCAGTATACCTTTAACAGGGTTTTGTATTCGCCTAACAGGGAAATGTGCTAATGTAATATTTAGCTTCTAACAGGGCTAGGTCTCCTAAAAGGGACATTATAGTTTTAGTACATATTTGTGGGTACCATCCCCACCGGGGTTTTCCCTTGGCCACGGTTTCCTTGACAACAATTCATGGTGTTATGAGCTATGTGTTAAGTGCTTATGTTCTTTTCATTTAAGTAACTATATGGTTAAGTTGAAATTTATTAAGTTCATGTTTAAAGTGCTGTAATACTGATTCACCCTCCTCTCAGTATTACTTAATCCTAACAGATATAGTACTCTAAGACCTTTTCGGTAATATGCGAATTTTGAAAAATGGAGTCTATTTTCTCATGTTATGGCCCTAGAAGCATGAAAAAGAAGACCAACTTCAATAGCCTATAACACTCACCACGATCGAAATCTGATAAAACAACCACCTTGAGCAAATTGGTGTTGAAACCAACTTTCTAATGATATACAATTTGCTAGATTTTGAGTCTGTATGACAAAGTTATGGGTAGAAAACCAACTGCATGTCAATTAGGGCATGAAAGGCTTGAAGGGTTTCCAAAAATGGGAAATTTCCAAAAATAAGAACCTTTCAAAAAATAGTAATTTTTCAAAAATTGATTTAAAAAAAATAATTGTGACACCCGTTGTGCTCCAAAAGTTGATAAAAACTATCTAAATCCAAACCCACACAAGAAGACAAATTTAAAGACCCTACAACACCCTTATGGAAAGAAACTCTCAAATCTTCATAAGGAGTTTGTTGAATCCATGCTCTAATACCATGTTGACTTATGGAGTTCTGGTGCCATGCTAAAATTTGCAACACAAACACCTCCTGGATCATATAGCAAAACAAAAACACCTCAACAAGAAAATAATTGCTACACTTCTCAAGAAACAAAGATTACAAAATTACAAGATGAATGATTGCAAAATTACACGTGATGCTTTTATAGAAAACATGTCTTTGAAATTAGAGAAAAAAAGCTAAGATATGCAAACTGAAGTGCATGATACACAAATTAGAACTAAAAATTGGAGCCCAACTAAATTGAACTAAATTAAATTAGGTTAAATTAAGTGAACTTAAACTAATGCTCGTGCAAACATATGCTCAATTATACACGAGAATATTCTTTTTAAATATATAAACAATTAATTTATATAACATAAATACATGCTCTAACAATTCAAACCCTATTTCCAATGCATTTATAATCTATGTCCTCCTACTTTAGTAATGAATTTGCCAAAGGATTTAACACCCAACCTATGGGAATCCCCCACGGCGAAGTAGGTAGGTTGACACATATTTTCGCTTTCACAAAAAACTAGAATAACTTGGCTTTGAACATGCCATAAATTAGGCCTTCAAAGTTTCTGATCGGAGTATATTTAATTCACCTGCCACACTTTAAAGTCCACGCTTTACCCATTGAAAAGCAGTTTTGCTCCGCCATATCTGTACAGTAATTGGCATTTATTCCCATATATTATCGCTCAAATCACTTCCTAGCGAGGATTTTCTGTGTTTTTTTGGTTGCCTTGTTCGATTTTAGCTGCAATGGCGCTGCCCTCGAGTCGTACCAGCACAACCACGCTCTGTAATCACTGGTAACTTTCTTTTATAGCTTTAATTATTGTTGGTATTGTAGTTGTCTGATACAATTTGATCTACCTCTGAAATGCTCTGTTTTGAGCCTCTGTGGCCTTGCAGATAGAGAATAAGGGCCTTTTATGTTCATGTATAGAAATCAAATTTAATGTTTTTCTATTAGAGGTGAAGACCCTGGTCTGCAGAGCATATTTTGTTTTATTATAATTCAAATTGGAAAGCTTTCTTTCTTGTGATCGAGGTGGAATCTGTATTTTATCCCATTTTAATGCTTAACATGGCTGCTCCGAATTTGAACTTGGAGCTCTATGATGAAAGCCTAGGCGATTTACTATATAAGCTTTTTATTCTTAATTTAATTTAACTTTAAAAAAGTAAAAAAATGTTTACTGATGCCAGGGACGCTATAGAGCATAGCCAATCGGGGACATATATGGGTGCTCTAAATCCTTAGCCTCATCCCTCATCAATACTGATGACATTTACTGGGTTCTACTTAATATACTTCTGGTTCAATGGTCAAACGATTCATGGCAATTTTTGGGAGTGATAAAATGAGACTTGAACCTGGGACCACCACTTTACTAATCCTCCTATCATGTCATCTGCACTTAAAAGTGGTAAATAGCCCCTTTATTTTAAAAAGATAAAAAAATGCATTTTTTCAAACCGGGTGCTATGTTAAGAATAGCCCATTTGCTAACTCTTAGTTGTTCATCAGACTGAATGTGTTTACACTGATGCTTTTCCTTAACACAGTGTACTATGGTGGAGTTTAACATATTGACATCCCTGATTGGGTGTACTCTGGAGGGGAGGCCATCTTAATGTGGCGTGGGAATTTGAACTTGTTTTTTTTGCATATGAGCTTGCTCCATTCACAATCACAGCACTGCCCTTTTGACAGTAAGGGCATGATATTGAGGTTCTATAGATATAGGAATTAATCTGACAAGAAAAGTTTGGGTTTTAAATGTAATAATTTTTCCTTGATGACTTTTGTTTGCTACGGGAGTGCCATGATTAGCCAAAAATGTGATCTTTAGAGAGTAATTGCTGCAAGAAGAAGGAAGGAAAATTTAAGCAATTAGAAATTCATTCCCAAACAGATTTTTCTGGTGGAGTTGGTGGCCAAGCCCTAGCCCCAAGATTATGATGAAATGGGAAAAATGCCACCAGTGAAAAGTAAAGCAAGGCAATGGTTGCTTTTCATGTACCAGCCATGTCTGACACCAATATGGCGTATGATACCTCCCTTATGGAATTTTTTCCATTACCGTATGTAAATGAAACAACAATACCTCTTTTTCTCATCTGGGAAATCGACTCATTAGTATAATCATCAGAGCAGCCGTATTTGTGATAGTGATCTGGGGTCTACGATTCATCCAAAATCAATGTCTCTGGTACTTCCTTCAAGACGCATCAACAGATAGACAACTTTAATGATAGGGACACACCTGTCAACGTCATCATTATAGTAAGCGCTCTAGCTTATTGCTAAACCATATTCTGATGGATAAAGAAACAAACAATCTTTTCTCATTGTGCACTACAATGGGGTTTAATTGTTGTCCCTTCTTTTAAGCTTTAAAAGATTTGGTATTAGAGCCCAGTGCTATAAATCAAAAAGTTAAGATTTGGAAAATTTTTAAATTGGCACTTTTATCTCTATTGTCTGAAACACCAGTGATCTTTAATTCTGTTTTTCCTACACTGCCATCCATGCTAGGGAAGCTGGACTTGGATAATGTTTTGCAGGCCAAAAAGAATTCACTTCACTTTACATGTATCTCTTCAAAATTATAAAACAACAGCATGGTTATATACTAGCTTATTGCTGCTTGAAAAAGGAAGTTCCTTGGCAGCAGAGACCAATTAGAAATTATCTCCATTCTAATCCACTGATATGATTAGAGGAATGCCAATGCAGGTCAATCATGACATCGATTGGCTGCAGTAACAAATAGGTGCTGGTTGCTTCCAACCGTATTCCCATCAAACTTGACTTCCAGTTTCCAAACTTTGCCTTGCTGATTCATAAAAGTCTCCAAATGTGCAAATTCCTGCCCTGAACCAAAAACATTATTTTCAACTGCAATATACCTGATATGAATATAGCTATTTGGGTGTGTGCATGTGTCCTTGGGATCTGGCATTATGATTTTGTCTCAAAGTGAAGGCTTATGCTTTTCTGCCCAATTACTCAGTTTTTTGTTGTCGTTTATGTGTTTCCAAAGCCATATACATTAAACAGGATTAGAGTTGTTTTTTAACCCCTAGAGGTGGGTTTACAATGTTCTATCATCATATGAAACCACACTTCAAATGATTCTGGCAAAATAATTATTGTTAAATAAATATTAAAAATTTAAATGCATCTCTTATTGCCGGAACATTTACAGGGCATTTTATGAATGCATGGAAGCATTGTGGATGGCTATGCCCCTTTTTAAATGGCTTTCATGCATCTAGATCTTATTTCATGCATTGATGCATCCTTCACAATTGTAACTGAAAATTGCAACCGAAGGCAAGCATAAATAGAAGGATCCATGTGATGTCCCCAACTTATGAGTACCCAAATTTTGCCCTAGGTTACAATTTTTTTTTATCAAAACAAGTAGGGCTCTGAGATATCTTTGACGTAGATTGAGATCCTGCAAGCAAGTTAGTAATTTTTTATAATCATAATTCATAAATAGATTTCTTTTAGTTAGAAATAAGCACATATTAAAAATGTTGATCAAATCAATAGATTGCAATTTTAAGATGACTCAACCATAGAAGAGATAAGATAGGACGACTTGATAGGGTGCCCTAGAGACCCTCCACCATAGGCCCAAGAGCAGATACCATCCCTCTTGGCCTCATGTGGCTCCTTGCCATCCATATGAGGGGGGGCGGGGTACCTAGTGAAGGGTCCTATCACTGTTCTCAATTTTGCCACTTCTATCTTGATTTCAGTGATCGAACATCCTTATGCATTCGTTTGCCATGATAGAGGTCATGAGGAGTATTCACGACAGGGTCCCCGGAAAGTCCATCCTTCTTAAGCTCAAAGGCAGTCCTCTTTGTCCCCCTTTGGCCCCATGGGACTCACTGGTCATATACCATGAGGTGGCGTGCTTAGAAGTTGACCCCATCACCGTTCCCCTGCTTGTAATCCCTCATTTCCCCTACCATGGCTGGTTACAGCAGTCAGAGAGTGTAAACATACATATCTCCTGTATTAAAACATTCCCGAATCAGCAATATATCTATGTTAACTATCACAGATAATCATGAAATGCGTATTAAATCAGAGGTGGAGGAGGGCTAGCAGGCTGATTAATGGCAGGGGTATTACTTGCGTCGCTTATGCTGAGAGAGACTAAGAGAGTAGGGGGTGGGCGTGGCAATGGGGCAAATAGCTTTTGACAACAATCCATTCTTTGGATGGGGTAGGAGGGAATTCCACACACACACACACACACACACCTCTGATGCATTTCATGATTATCTGTGACAGTATCATAGATATATTGCTGATTCATGAATGTTTAATATAGGAGATATGTATGAAATACTATGTATGTTTACACTTTCTGACTGCGGTAACCAGCCATGGTAGGGGAAATGAGGGATTACAGGTGGGGGAATGGTGATGGGGTCACCTTCTAAGCACGCCAGCTCATGGTGTGTGTATATATATATAATTTACACTTGTAAGTATTATTGCTTTCCTTTAATAGATGAGAGATTATATAGTAAAATATTATATTCTATATATATATGTATGTATGTATATGTATATGTATATATGTATGTATGTACATATCTACATATGTATATGCATAGATATCTACATATGTATCTATATGTACATCTATCTATATGTACATGTACACACACACAAGCAAACATATTCGTGAACTCTATACACAATCATAAACAGATTCATTATGCAATATATGTGTCACACGATACTCATACCATCACAGATTATGTAATCAAACTGCTATATGCCTTAATTTATTACCAATATCTGCTTTTTCTCTTCCATTCCATTATGTATGGAAATCCATACCACAATCAATATATAATTTGCACTTGTAAGTATTATTGCTTTCCTTTAATATATGAGAGATTATATAGTAAAATATCATATTCCAATTTGATGAATGAAGGATTGATTGAATGAATAAATTCCTTTGATTTGATGATTTGAGGTATTGGTGAGCGATGATTAGGTGATTGTTGACTTAATAGATTGATGCTTGATTGCTGAATTCTTTGCTTCCTTGATCCCAAGGTGAAGTGATG
The DNA here is from genome assembly GCA_018584345.1 of Thuja plicata. Lineage (NCBI taxonomy): Eukaryota > Viridiplantae > Streptophyta > Pinopsida > Cupressales > Cupressaceae > Thuja > Thuja plicata. The sequence continues at coordinate 176,537 of MU224319.1, read as the reverse complement.
ATTGATATGGATTTGATGTTTGTTTGGTTGATCTTGCTGATTGATTTATATAATGAGGGATCAATGATTGTTGGATGAATGAAGGATTTGTCTTGATGGGTTCATGAGTGATGATTGGTAGGTGATCCTTTAATGCTTGGAATGAGTCTTCCTTTATACTTTCTTGGTGAAAGGGTCACCTCCTTTCATAAGATTTGAGTCAACACTTTTCCTTGTTGCTTTTGAGAACAATAAATATTTCTCCAAATGCATCTCCCTTGGATGTCCTCCTCAAATGAATCCTTCTCTCTTTATATCTTCCAATGAGAGGGAGAGTCACACCTTTTCACCACACCTGCCCTTTGCAATGGTCACACCCTTTCACAATCACCACCTTTTGAGAGAGTCACAACTCTTCATTATTTATGCCCCATGAAAGAGTCACAACCTTTCGTAATTACCACCCTTTTGAGACAGTCACAACCCTTCATCCTTTACGCCCTTTGAATGAGTCACAACCTTTCATTTCCACCACCTTTTGAATGAGTCACAACCCTTCGTCATTCTTGTCCTATGAAATAGTCACAACCTTTCTTAATTACCACGATTTGAAAGAGTCACAACCCTTCATCAATTCTGCCCATTCCAATCTTCTTCCTTTAATCCTTCATTAGTTCCCATGGTCCCTTCTTTCATCTTTTCTCCTTGCCCCCTTCCAAATGAAATTCTCTTCTCCCTTTTATATCTCATGTTTGAGGGAGACATCTTTTCATTTCATGCCTTTTGACCATTTAAAAAACTTAATTAAATTTTAATATATATTTTTTATATTTTAATTTAAATTTTATTGATATTCTTTTTATATTTTGATATTACTAATTTTTATTAAATCCTATTTTTGAAAGGGGACATTACAGTCCACAAAATTATAAATCTGTCCTTGCTTTTATCTAAATCAAATCCTAATTATTCTAAGTATGGCAAATAATGAGTTGGATATAATGTGTTGGCGTGTGTATGGCAAACAATTTGAGTGCATGTTTTGGTGGATTTTGGGGGGGGGTTCTTTTTGTGGCTTTCTATTGCTAGTGAAAAATGGAGTTTTCTGGTGCAAATGAGGTCACCATTGGATTCAGAAGCCCCAAATCAGAGTAGTTGACCCAGAGCCCTCATAAACATTTTTGCCCTCCATGGCCGTACGAGACTCATAATTACTCTACGTCTTGGAGATGATTTTCAAACAGTGACATCTCAGTTGTCCAAACTCCTTTTTCAAGCAATTTTTTTTGACCTGGGCAAGAATTTCGTGCTCTCACAATGGTCCATGCAGTTTCTAATTTCGGTGCCTAATTTTTAGATAATTGAGTAATTCCCATTTTTGCAACTTCCAGGGTCTCATTCAGGCTCATATGAACTCTTTTTTAGGTTCAATTTTTTTGAAAGTTCATATTTTTTGTGCACTTCACATTGGTGCTATTAGTTTGCAGTGACTGTGATTGGAAATTGTACTTTCAGCACATGGCCTTATTTGGCTTATTTTTGCATATGTAATGCATAGATCTTAGTTTGGTCTTTTGCGTAGTGACTTAAGTCTGTTATAGCTTGATTGTGGCAAGTTTAATCACTGAAATGAAAAGTATATAAAACAACTTTATTATTTAATGAATTTTTTTTAATAAAATTTTTTTTTAAAAACTTATTGAAAGTTTAAAAAAAATAAATTTCTTTTTAAATAAGAAAATTTGGAAAACTTTTTTGACCACCTACCGAACTTGTACCAGCGAATTGTCCGATCTTCCTTGTGGCAACCATTAGCTGCCAATTGTTCTTGTTTTCCTGGCAACATTTCAAGTGGAGGCGTCTTCAATGGTCAGCTACTTTGGGCATATATTTTGGCATGGCTTTATCATGTTCTTAAATTTGCGTCATTGTTATAATCTCTTGTATGAGCTATGTTGTAAATGCACTACCATAAAGTGCCACAATCTTCAGGGTACTCTGTCACTTCATTCTTCTTTGGATGTAATCCTCTTGTAATCAATTGGTTAGGCTCTATATTGTGAGACTTGGTACATATCTCCAATTGAGATTAGAATGTTCCAATCTTCAGTTTGCAAGTATCCTTTTGGTGTTCATGTAGTTGTCTCTTTGATTCTGATCTTATTCCTATTGCAGTGTAGCCTAGTACACCTGATTTGGAATGGGCATCAACATCAACATGGGGACACTTGAGCAGTTTTCAGAGACTTCATTCATTTTGAGATTTCTTCCTACACCTTCCTTTCAGGATTGGGGAGACTTCATACATACTCCTTTGGTTTTGTTTTTTCCTAAGGGAAGGAACAATTTTTGAAGATCGTGGAGCATCTTCTACATCCAGTTTGGAGCATCTACCGCTGGTGCATTCTACATTGGGGGAGCTATATGGTCTCTCTTCTCTCTTATGGGGGGTTCTTTTTCCTCACATGGAGTTTTGTCCTCACTTTTCTTTGAGAGTATTTTATATTTTCATCTTTCTTTTGGGGAGGAGTTTTCCCCCACTCCTTTTTCCCGTTTGCGAGAGATTGCATTGTGTATGGGTACCTAACATTGCGTAGTAGTTGGGATCCATCTTGCTTGTGTGCATACATTCTCCCTAAGTTGCACCTTGGGGGGTGTTGGTGTGTTTAATTGTTGCGTCTAGTAAATCATTCTCCTAGGTTCTAAACATACATGTTACTTAAGTTTACTTAGGGACCACATAGGAACATTCACACTTTTGGTGGTGTTATCACATTATTACTTTTCCACCTTTGGTGGACTTATCACTTTATCACTTTTGGAGGGTGATCCACTTGTAGTGGACGTGTTGCACAATCACCTTTCCACCTTGGAGGGTGATCCACCTTTAGTGGACACGTGACACTTTCACTTTCCGCCTTTGGTGGTTGTGTCACACTATCGCTTTTCCACATTAGGTAGGTGATAAGTTATCAATTTATGTATCATGTCAAAAGATTAACACTCTTGTCATAATCTTATGCCTTCCTATGGCTCACCTTGGCGTATTTAACCAAGGGGTCTCCTATGTACTATTTAATTCACTTAATTCAAGCTTTTCTATTGCATTCTTAGTGAGAATACAATTTATTCTTGTCATGTTGATTCTCTCATGTTATTGTGCTTTCCATTAGGCCTCTAGGTCTTGGGTGACTATCTCCATTGCCAAATCTTACAATATGTATACTCTGGTCCCCAGGTGTTTGGCCTCTTCACAATGATAATATATTTTATCAACGTTCACACCAAAGTGAGAATCCGATCCCAGCTGCCAAATAAAGTTTCTTGTTGCGGGGCATCCATAGATTGCATTACAATGGGGTGAAGATATAGACAACATCTTTAGAATTCACCGAATAACCCAATCTTTGGTAATCACTAATAATTGATGATACCTTGATTTGGACAGATGAGGCCCTTAGGGATATCATTGAAAATGAAGATTTATACAAGCCCGTATTCATGTGCAATGCTTGATGATCTTACATAGACTTCTAAGGGCCAATATATCCCTTTCTTAGGAAGATATTCTGCAATTTTATTTGCCTCACAATAGCAATGCTTCAAGCAAATATTATGGAAGTTGTGCATGAGAATAAAGGCTTCTTTCAGTACAGCCTTTAAGAGTGAGCAGCCACCCTTCTTAGTTTGTAATGCTTCACTAGCAATTAAAGAATTACCCTCCAATCATTTGAACGTGAGTTAATCTTACTAGGAGCTAGAACTAACCTTTTACTCTAACTTCTGCCTTAGCTATATGATTTGTTGCTTTAGATATAACTTTGGTATAAGTCCAAATAAGTTGGTTCCTTGCATCTCAAATCACCTTACTTGCTCTCACTACAATGGGATAGACAATTTGTTGCTGGACTTTGGCCTGATGCCAAGAAGCTGCCCTTTAGTATCTCTAATTATGCAACCTGCTTTTGCTACACCATGGTTACCTATGGATACCCTATCGAATCTCAGCCTTTTGTAATGCCCCCTTTTCAATTAATTTGTGTTTGCAGACCAAAGGCACAATTCCTACTTTCTGTGTTTCCCTTGGCCAAAAATTACATAGATTCTCCCCTTCTTCATCCCCCATATACTTATCTAAGCTCCCAAAGGTCATAAACTGTGGAGACATGTCTAATCTCCTAAGTGTGTGCAAGTTGTCAACTTATCAGACTTACCATCCTTGTATACCTTTCTGCACAACTATGCCTTTTTCCTTTATTCTAGTTAGAGTATTGGACCTTTCTTTATGGCATACCTTTTGTAAACCCTGACCTCTAATCAATGGCATGAGTCACACGAGATCTTAAGCCCAGAATCTTTGACATTTTCACCTTTTTTCGCATTGTTTACCTCACCTACCTCCTTGCACAACTCAAAATGCCATCAATGCCATAATTGATTGCACAACTTCTCTAGGAGGGATTTTCCTGCCTAGAAACAATTATCAAATCTCAAGGGTGCATATTCACATAAATTCAAGCCAAAGACGAAAGTGAATTTAAATCTCGAGTGTGGAAAAGGGAGCCATTTGCTTGCATGCCTCGACCAGTCACCTGTGCCCTGAGTGTCATTAATGCAATAGTTGTGTCCGCAGCTACCCATGGTCTTAGCATAGATCTTAGCCTAAGTTGCCAGTTTGGGTTCAGGTTCAGATTCAGGTTCAAGGAACTTGTTCGCTGGTACGGCAAAATTTTGAAATGGGGCTTGGGTTTGTTAGTACAAAAAACAATGTAAAAATTATATATATGTGTATTTATCCAGCCTAGAAGCATGAATTAAGATTATAATGTCACATAGTATCATATAAACAACAAAAACACCGTACACTTGTAATCATAGCATCATGATCATACCATCATAGTATCACATATTTCAAATATTGGACCATTTAGCAAGAGGCGAAGTAGAGATAATATTAGATCCAATGCTTGAACAAGGGTATTGGAGAAGGGTTAAGTACAATGGTTATTATTTCGTCACACATGGGCAAACTCTAGAGAAGTTGTCTAAAATCTTAGAGATAGTCCAGATTGATATCTCCCAGCATTTTTTGAATAGACATATTCAAGACATCTATGGTTTATACAAGTTATCTGATCATATATACTTCACAGTTCTTAGATAGGGTAAACTTTACCAGAAACTAATTACCTAAAATCAATGCCTCTTGTGAAGAAAGAAGCAAGGAAGATGGTAAAATTATATCAGAAATGATTCTTAAATATTTGGCACTGTTAAAACATTTTGTGATGAACTGTTATAACTTATGACTATGCAAGGTGGATGAGGTGTGGTCTCCTACAGAATTCATTGTTAGCTGAAAATAATGACAATATAAAGCCCCAGTGTAAAGTACTGGAGCTTTTTTGCTGAATGCTTAAGTAGATCTAGTTCTACCGACAACTACTTATATTTAAGAACTTATTTAAATGGTCCATGTTCATGAATTCCACCAAAACAGTATTGAGGAAAAGCAAAGAGGGTTTATGAGTTCCACCAATAGTTAAATTTGCACAAAAAAAACTTGTTATTAATGCCTATCTGCCCTGGTTCGCCCCGGTTCACCATGGATCCGCTCGGGTATGCCCGGGTTCGTCCCAGGTTGGTCCTAGGTTTGTCCCAGACGAACTGGCCTTCCCAGGTGCGAACCGTGGCCGGATCCAAAGTCGAACCAGACCTGGACCGGTGCCCGGTTTGAACCGGACCGGTACTAGGGCCTGGGACTGGTGAACCCAGTAACTAAGATCTTAGCTGTTGTTTTGATGGAATCTCATATCAGTCATGGGTCTTCATGATATTTCGTCTTGGATGCGCTGGTGAATTGTTGTCCATACATTAAACCCTAGCAAATACTGCTCAGATCACACATTGTTCAGAATTCTAGCCCCGAGGTTGAAAACCTTCAGATTTGCAGAGAACTAAAGAACAAAAACCTGTTAGTTTACAGGCCTGAGGGTGAAAGCCCCTTTTATTCGGTAGGATGATCTCAATAGGAGGTCGTGATTGTAAGCTTCAATGTTGCGGATCTTTACTTCTGTCGACATTCCTATTGTTGTGGAAGCGCGGATTCTATTGTTAGATGGTAAGAGCTAGTGGAGCAGCATTTATTATATTTCTAAACTGCTTTATGATTCTAGCTACATCGGGATTCTGTAATCTGATGTTTGTTGTGAGGTTGAGTATAATAGTTTAGTGCCATTGTATCTGCCAGCTTGCGGCATATTTTGAGTGTGTTGCTCATGTTATTTCTGCTGTTATCAAAGCTTTTTCTAATGTATTTTAGATCTCCATGGTAATAAGAAAAGCTTGGGAGTTAATTGACCTTTGATGGCTTCATTGTTATGTATTACAGTCCTGTTAATTTAAGGAAGGCTCTGCCATTTATTTTATACCTTTGTGAACCTGATTTGTAATATTGGTTTTATATGATTAGCTTTTGTAGCGATTTATTGAAGGGGAAATTTTTGGGTTTGTGCTAGATGCAGGTCAAAGTATTCAAATCCAAACAATATTTGTAAATTTGTTTTAAATATATTTGCATTAATATTTTAAATGGGATATCACCGTGGTATCAAAACATATCACTTGTGACTTAAGTTATGTAGTTGCATGGGATCTAAGGAATATCACCATTAGTATTTGGCTCAAGACATTACAGCCTCCCAAAATTACCTTCAGATAGAATCCATTTGGCCTCTCATCTCTATAAAGCCATTTGCTTGTACTTCATTAGTGGGCAAACAAAACAACTATCTTATTATCCATTTAAAGTTTGTTTTCATGGGCACAAAATGGGATACAGATGTTCTAATATATTAACATTGTCAGTGAAGAATATTTTACAATTACAGGGGAGGTACTTGTTATTTTTCTGTGGAACTCTAAGGGTTCTTATTTCGTCAGTTCTTATGAAAACTTTTAAGTTTTTATGTTGCAGTGAAGCAAAGGGCTGTAACTGTTTTTTAAAGGTATTGTAGCTGTTCTAGTGTTAACCATTTATGATTCCTTGAGAATGTTCAACATTCCTGTATGTTTACATGCTCTGCGGCAAATTCCTTAGGCAAATTTGAGCACTTTTTGTGGTCAATTTGTGATTTGGAACAAGGATTTATTTTAGTCTGTTTCAATTTCTATGTTCAGATATTGGATCTCTTAAGTGGCCATGCTTGATTTATGCCACAAACATTTTTATGAACAAGTGACACATGTTAAAAACTAGTTGATTTACCTTTTCCATTTGGATGGCTTAATCAACAGTTTTATTTTTTTTTTGGATTTGATTGTAACAATTCGAGTTTGCCAATTTGGAGACTGTTTGATATGGATTTATTTTCAGACCATTTTTTTCGTTACAGTTCAGGTTCAATTGAAACATATTTAAGGAGTTAGTTTTTTTTCTGCAAAGAATTGAAATTCATTTGGTGATGGAAAACTGTAGCTTATGAATTTCTGAACTGTGGTATTTGATCCTAAATGCATGCCCTCACTGGTGTCTGTAGAAGCTTGTTCTTTCTCTTTGAAATTGGTTAGATCAATTTTGAACTTCTAGATCTGTACTCTTCTTGTGAGAACTCTTTGTTTTTTTTGGCTTAGATGTCCATCTAGATGTGTTTTCTTGTATTTTCTGGAATCTGGAAGAGAGAACTTCCTTTGGGTATTGCAGCAATCAAATACCACATTGTATAATAGAACTAGAAGCAAAGAGAAACATATTTTGATATTTTATGAGAAATTTGTCTTGGTTGAGTTTAGCATCGTCATTCAATCCCTTCAATTGTGAATTAATCATGATATGATTAGAATTACAGTAACCTTAGCTTATCTTACAACAATTATATTTATTACTAATTGTATAGCAAATTCATTTTATAGCCATTAAGACCTGACTATTGTTTGTATTGAACACATCAATACTTAATTACTTTTGTGTTGTAAGTATAGAGAAAGCTGACACTTAGGAATTAGGATCTTGAAGAAACTTGGCTATTATCTCTTAGAGCTTTATTTTCCTACCTCTTGAGACCTCTCTTTGATGATTAAATAGATAGCTACAAATTCAACTATCGTCTACGATGCCAAATGAATGGTAGCAACTGATCAAGAACTCATGTTTTGTTGTTTTTAGAAGCTTGTATCTTTTCATGTTAGACTAATGAAAGCTGAATATAGTTGTAGTTATTGGATATTAGTGATGCTTCATGTGATTTAAGCATAGTAGAGTAGTTTCGGTGAGAACAGCCAATTGGATGTTAATGTTTGCAAATGGTGTGACCTGGTTGACTCAGACTGGTAGTGTGTTTGGCTAAACTAGATTAGAACTTGATGTTGTATGAGTAAACCGCAAACAGCAATGTTGCTTGCCTTTATCCAATAAAAGCTCATAATTGAAAAGAAAAAAAATTATGTACTTTATTTGAAAGTGCAAAATATATAGAATGGAATCAAATGCTAAAATAGATTAGAATTCAATATTGTATGAGTAAACCACAATTATCAATGTTGCTTGCCTTCATCCAATAAATGCTCATAATTAAAAATAAATAAATTATGTACTTTATTTGAAAGTGCAAAATATATAAAATGGAATCAAATGCTAATCAGCAAGGGGACTTAATCCGTATTAATTAATTAAGAAATATAACTTATAAGGTTTGTCTCAATATGCAATTGCTAATATCAGCCTTGGAGAAAGGATGCCCCTTAGCAATATGTTTACATGCACGTTGACCTGATTAATTTGTATAGTGGCCTTAACGGCGACTTGTCAAATGAATGTGAAGTTTGCAGGAAACATGAATTTTCTAGTTATATCATATTATCAAATGTCAGGTGATTAGAAGATCCACAAGGCGAGCCTTATAGATGCCAACCAATGATGTGGACTTTCACACATTAAATCATACAAAGTTAATTGTCTTAACATCAAATCCCCAATTGATTTAAGTGTAAAACAACATTGAACTCTATGATAAAGAGATCTATTAAGAGAATTGTGCATTGAATACCTAGGTACTGAATAAAACAATAGTCTGTCCAAGTATATAGATTTGTAGGTAGTAATCTGCAATATCATTGAGACACATATTACTATAAATAGATTTTGTGGCATCTTGTCAAAGATAGAAGATAAATGGGGACTATTTTCTACCTTAAATAACTAGATTTAAAGCTTGAGAAGTATCACATTTTTTGACATTGTAAATCTCAATGCAGTGAAAGAGATGTGCCGACTTCAAATTTTGACCTGCACCATGCTCACTGTATACGAAATTTGGAGCGCTGCACTGTTTGTGGAGACATGATTCCAAAATCTCGTGCAAAGGAACATTACCAGGATACTCACGCTCCAGTATGTCCCCTTACTGTTTTAGAAAGTATTTTCCACTGGATTATTATAATTTTGAAAGCTACTTTTGTATTAGTTGGATTGTTTGAGATGCAGATATATATTAGCTATTTTCCTTTCTAAGTTTGAGTCTACTTGTATTTTTTTGGTACAATTATGAAAATTCAAATGTTTTATGGGCTTTATTTTTTCTTGACGTTGAAAAAGAGGAATTGCAATTCTAAGGAAGTGAGATTCCGTTTACTTATCCTCTAAGCATTTGTTAGAACATTCTAGAAGCACACATATATTCCCTTGGAACAGTTTTGGCAGTGCATACATTTCAAATCTAGGAGAACACAATTTAAAATAGCAGTATGATAATGAAGAAATGCTAGTATAATCCTAGCCATTTGATTGTAAACTATAGTAGGAAACCTCAGTGTTCATATATTTGACAATAATCAGGAAATTGAAATCTTACTGATGTTTCTGATAATGGGAAACAATTCTAGCTACATCTGAAGGAGTTCACAGTCTAAGAGAATCCAACAAAGCAATGTAGTCTTGAGAGGATGGGTGATCATGTGTCTGTCTAAATTTTATTATGTCATTATAGTTTAGTTACATAAATTTGTATTGACTGTTGGCATTGCTTGTGAAAATTAACCTTTTCTTTCTCCAAGGTTGAATTTCATCATTTAACTTGTTTACACTGCACTCACAGCCTCATGGCGTGTTATTCCTATAGACTTGTACAACCCAATATGTATCTTTCTTGATTTGATAAATTCTCCTTTGGAGGCAACCAAGGTGTATATCTTCTGTCAGATTTCCCCAGAACTCAGATATGATCTTGTAGTTGGGTTATTCTGCATCCGACAAATCTGGATGTGCAGTATATTACACAATTTAAACAATAGGACATTTTATTTAATTTAATCACTTTATCATCTATCGGGATTCCAACCTGGGGTGCTCTCATTAAAGTATGATGCTTTGCCACTTGAGCTTATCACATTTGATTTTAATGCTCAGATTTGTTCTTATACAGTTTCATAAAAATATATTCCACTACTTATATAGAATAACAAGGATGAATAGGAATTTTGGAGAGTCAAGTCAAACACAGCAATAGATCAACTTGGGTTTTGTTTATCAAAAAATTAATATATTGGAAGCCTCAATTTTTTTTTTGATGGATAAGAGGCCGTAGCCAAAATTAATTCATAGCAAAAGGGTTCTAAAATTACCTGGGTTTCCCTGCCATTTTCTCCATCTTTTTCTGTATTTCACCTGCATGATATTTAGCTGCTTTTATAACATCAATTTTATAGCTTTTACTGGTTCAATTCCAAAATGGGGGGTTATTACATCTCGGCATCTTCTCTGTAGCTGTCTCTGCTGTATATTAAAAATCATTATTTCCCATAATTTGATTGGTGCCTTTCTGTAGATAAATGTTTATTTTACCACAATTATAAGGGTGACATCAGAAATCTATCTATCCATGCAATTCCTGATTGGGGTTAAATGCTTGTTCTTCCTTTAATCATTACAGAAACTATTGTCTTGTGCTCGTGTTAACTATGCAGACGATACTTACAAGCAATGTTTCTTAGAGAGACAGCTGTTAAAACTTACACTATCTAACATCGTTTATAATTCCCATCTCAATAAAGCATTTCAAATTTGGAACGCTACTAATAATCATACACATCTCCAACCACATATAAGCACTCATAACCAGAGGTAAGATAATCAAATAGCATCATATATTAATAATACTGTCATTGCTATTTATAGTAAACCGACTATATATTAAAAGAGAGGCTCCACATGTCTAGAGAGTATGATTATAACTTTTTCCGTCCCCTTAGCCTTGCCTCTGTTCCTTCCACCTCGTATGATAACAGGCGGGAGGACTTGAATTCTCTCCACATCCACATTTGAAACAGTCGTTGCTGCTTCAAATCCTTCTTTTACCAGATAATTTACCCACCAGTCATTACCCTCAGCTTCCATTAAGTGCGCAGCCATTTTTGGAGAAATTCCACATTCCTGACTGTATCAGGCTTCCGTTCTTCACTAGCTTTGACATTCTTTATAACCAGAAGAGGGCGTTTAGCTATTCCTTCCAATGCATTCGACCCCTGCCCCGGCCCTACCGAATCTAGGTAGTCCTCAGGGTAAGGTATCCTTAAATCTTCATCCACACTAAAGATTGCATTACCCAGGTTTCCCAGTAGGTCTTTCTTAAAGACCCTGTGACATAATTCTTCCGTATCATTTTTTGAAGTCCCTACAGAGAGCACAATGGCTACAAATGTAGCAGGAATGTTGCAATTGACCCGAAAATCATATCCATAACTGATATACTCTTCTCCTAATATCTCCTTCACAGCTTGGCATGCTAGGTTATCCAGGTCATTTATGACCCTGAACCATCTCTCATGCTTAATTTCGCCATAAAAGGCCATCATGCTGTTATCTACCATTGATTTGAGCTTCAAATTAGTCTCCATGATATCCACTATAGCTATTTCCAGATACTATCTTCAAAGGGCTTCTGCTTTTTATCATTACTCCTCAGAATCTGTGGTACTAAACTAATGGCAGTTGAAGGAAGGATTCATCTTTATTGAGAGAGGCCACTCTCTACTGCGCCATGTGGGAAGTACTGAGTCTTGCGTGTGAAAGAAACTTCATCTCTTGAAATGATTAATGCCGACTCTCAGCAATTATGGGTTCTAGATGTTTCCTATAGGAAACCAGTATTCTAGTACAGCGTAATTAATCAATTATTAAAATGTGAGGTTAATGTATTTAGCAGAAATCATAGCAGCTGAAGGGGACTATATCATAAGAGTGACACAAAATTATATGCGATAAAACAGATACATAGATGAATATATATTAAATCTGTCTAAATAGAAGAGAAGCAAATATAGCAGCCAGCAGAGCAAATATAGTAAGAAGTAAATATATAAACCTAACCATATCATCTAATAAAAAAGAATATATATATATATATATAATTAGTAGGAATATAGAAGAGAATATATATATATAGATTTAAGCATATAAAAATATATGTATAAATAAAATAACTATATATATATATTTATATGAATAAAAATCACTGTATATATATATATTTATATGAATATATGTATGAATAAAAATCACTGTATATATATATATATTTATATGAATAAAAATCACTATATGTATATATATAACAATGTGTAATTGTATGAATATTTAAATATTCGTGATAATATGTATATTTATATTAATCATAATACTCCTGTTTAAATCTAATCAGCAGCCATTTGTCAATGCTTTTCACTTCTCGTGCTATTCCCTGGTGGCCAATAGCAGTCTCTCCTTGCTATTCCACCCAGATGCTCTGTAACTTCTAAGATGATATTTGTTTTTCAAGTCTACGTTCCAAGGACCACTTTTCTATATCTAGTCTGATCTTTAATCCTGTATCTTTCAATTTCTGTGAGATCTCGTGTTTGGTGAAGGAAGATTTCTGGGTAACCTATGCTGTATCTTAGTAGGTAGAGGTGTATATATCTTGACTATAATTGTTTTGTCTATTCTTGGGGAAAAACCTTTTACTGTATATGTATTGTATTGCTGTGCTGGATGACTTAGCCTATTCTCTCCATTATAACTCCATCAACACCCAAATTGGCCAACATGTCTGCTTCCTTGTTCCCTTCCCTATATATGTGGTTAATCAACTTATCTTTGAAAAGATTGAGAAGTTCTAAGCCTCTTCCCAACATTGAATTGAGCTTCCAGTTTGGGATTCTACCTATTCTTATAGCGTTTAATATAATTTGCGAGTCTCCTTCAATTTCTAGCCTTTCAATTCCTAAGTCTTTGCTTAGCAACAGTCCTTCTATCAGAGCTTCTCTGCTTCATTATTTGTAGCTTGTGCATGTTTCCCCATCCCATTGATGGGTGATACATCCAATTCCCGCTGTTCCAGACTTGCCCCATGAGGCCCCATCAAAATTAAGTTTATACCATCCGTGGCAAGGTCTTTCCCATTTGCATTGTTCCCTCTTTGGTTTGCTGTCCACCCCTTTTCGCTTTCCTTGTGCCGGAATTTCTAGTCCATACCACGTTTTCCTCATTTCATTATCCCAGATTGTAAACTTACTTCTCCTCTTTGCTGGTTTTTTATTCTATTAATTGTTGTCTCTACAATTGCTGCTTCTATTTTATTTGTTAGCCCTGATATGTTTATTTTCTTATTCTGAAATATTTTCCTATTTCTCTCTTCCAAATCTCCTAGACAAAAATAGAAGGGGAGATTGTCCATAATACACAACATAGTTGAAAAACTCAGACTCGACAATAACTCAGTTGGCCAAATTTTTTGAAAAACTCGGAATTGCCAAAAAGTCGGCGAAAAAATCGGCAATGAATCAACACTTTTATGATTTATTGAACATTTCAAAATATATAATTTCTTAAAATATTCTTAAAATCACATATATACACTAAATCTGTAGAACATATACTGATTTGAGATTTCCATCATATATTAATCAAAGTTTTGAGTTAAATACATAGCAATTAGAACTTAGCAAATTAACATAGAATCATATACCAAAAAACAAGTGCAACATCTGAATAAAATTGAGTTCAATACATATCGAAGTCAATCTCCATGAAACTACAACTTCTGAATACATAGTAAGTTTAAGTTTCAGTATCAATGAAAACTAGAAGTAGAAATCATAAATTGCGTCTACGACTAAAGCTCAAAAGAGATTGCTGCTGTTGGGTGGGTGGTATTGAAGTAGTTGCAGCATCCTCAACAGGTGCCTGAATAGGTGCCTCAACAGAAACCTCTGATGGATGACCAAGCTCACGTTCCTCCTCATGTGCTGCCACTTCTGCATCTCTGTCATCTTCCTCCATCTCGAACTCAGCTAAGTGATCATCAGTCAAGAAAGGATCCACATCCACATCATCATCATCATTAGGAGCAGCAACCCAATCTGCCGAATATGGCTCAATCTCATCCAAGTCAAGTGCTTCATGTGAAGGTTGCCCTTTCACCTTCTTTTCGTGCAATCGAAGGTTGTACCACAACTGGCCATATCTCGGATTTTCTCAAATAAATCGTGTGCAGATTTATAGAGATAGATACATGCAAATAAACATTCGATCCAACAATAATAACCAGCGAATATACTCTAGTAACCAGCAAATTTATTCCAATAACTTCTCAAAGACATGGTATCGTATTATACAACAACAATACAATAACCATGAATTACAAACATCCCAATCTGCAATACAGAAATAACAGTAAGACTGAATGATAAAGAACCTGTGAATGCAATGGTGAACTCTGCAGTGAATCCGCACCAGAGATGAACTGGGGCTACGTCCAATCCTCCTCTGAGCCAAAAGAGTTTCCGTCCTGAAGGCTGAATTCGAAAGCTAAAGCTTTTTGATATCTCCAAGAGATAAAAATATAATATCAAAACTAAGCATATACAATGAGGCTCCAAGTCTTCTTTTAAAGCTGCAGCTGTGACTCTTCAGCTTCCCCACTTTTCTGTCCTTTCATATTCTCACTTTTTGTCACTTTAAAGTAATACATCCAATTAATAATAAAGTGACATAATAATAAAGTAAGAAATCTTCTGGCATTAA
>MU224319.1:125030-159683 GCA_018584345.1 Thuja plicata | reverse complement strand
AAATTTCATGATAGCATACTCATAATCCTTCTTGTTATCACTAAGGCTTGTGTGATTCACACCCATGGATGCATGAAATGATTCTCCTTCTATATCCTCTTGTAAATCTCCTCTCAAAGATGATTGAGCCTCGTTTGAGTCACTCCTCATTGCTATCATTTTATTCTTGTGAACCAAATCTGCTTGTTTATCAAACTCTCCATGAAGTTTTCTGCACACCTCCTTTGTATTTCCTTTTCTCTTAAGCTGTTGCTTTGAATTTGTAGAAACCCAACCAATATCATCCTCTTCTGGAACACCCATGTATTGTGCAAAGGGAAGATGGTCAAGTATCTTCTTAGGAAGAATGCAATACTTTTGGTGGCTGTTCATAATTGCATCATTTGTCGCTATGGTATGACGCCTCTTACTTGCATCTGTAGATGGTGATGAAACCTTAGGGGGTCCAAATTTACTGGATAGTGTGTCACTTAAACGTTGCAATTCACGTTGGAGTTTTTGTTGCGTTTGTTCAAGATCTTTCCATGCTTGTGTGTTGCTAAACAATCCCTACATCATGACCTATCCTGTTGTTCAAACTAAGAACCAATTCCAACTGTGATAAGCTTGGCCAAATCTGTTTTATGCTGCCCACACCAATCTGGAAAGTACAACAATATAAGAACACCTTCAAGGTCTGCCCAAAACTTGGTGGAATTGTTTTGTCATTTTGTCAACCAATTGGCAAGGAGAGTATTGGAATCCTGATTATTTTATTTCCCACAAACAGAATGAAAACCGTCATAGATATGTAGATCTTCCTTCACAAACAGTAGAAAGTTTCAATGATCTCACTCCAAAATTCACGTTTTCTGTATTCACACTGTAATAACTGCAGAACATTGCCAAATTTTGTATGGTTACACCAAAGGTATTAACCACCGTAATAATCCTTGTTACTGGAGATATGTATAATTGCTTGACACAGTTGCATAAGTTATAGCTGTTGGCAAGTGTTCTCTGTGATATGTATTCTATACCAATAATTGTCCTGAACAAAGTCTGAAGCAGCTCTCAGGAATTACTAAACCAAGTCACCATTAAACCAAAGTCCTTGAACTTCCTTTCCCTTTCATATTACATTCTGGAGCAACAATCATCTATAGAAATCCACAGCAGAATTATTTGGACTCCAAATCCCGAGCCAATAAAGAAGCTAACTCCCGATGAAGAGCGTCGCAACCATACCATAAACACGCCAACATAGACCCAAACACATTTGTTCATTGCAGAAATAGCCTTGCTATTTTGAGTTGACTTCCAGTTCAACACTCTTAGAGAAATTCCCAGCACAATTAGACACCCACGGCTCACAGCTACCATGCGTGATATATACTAGAAACATCGGGCCTGAAGAATGGAGCTCATGCATGGACAGTCATCTATCTTCAGCACTTGGAAATAAACGGCATGGACTCTGATATGAATCTGCAGCTACAAGTTATTATCCAGAGAAGAGTTCCCAGAATGAATGCAGTCCTTAACTCCAACAATCCTAAGCATAGGTATAGTATATTATCACGCCATCTGTGATCTCCAAAACCAATCAAATGCAAACATGAAGTAACTGAAATATCCCCATTGACTAGCATGTAGTAACTGTAGTCATTTGTGATATCTTGAAGTACCAGAGATTATTGGCTGTATACTACTTCACAATTCGTTGTGACTGAAAAAAAAGTTTAATTCCCAAATTGATGTGAAACCGATAGAAGCCCAAACCATCTGACTACTTCAATGTATCCTTACTCCTCCACTTGAATGGCTGGTGTTTCTCATATTTGCAGTAGGCTTCAGTTGTAACACTCAGAAATGTAAACAATATTCAAGAAGCCCAACTATATCCGCAAGCCATGCAAAGCAAAAAATGACAAAGTTAACTGGAAACTCAGGCGTTTACCATTTATACGTTTCCCACACACATTCCATAGTCCAAATGTTTTCTTACCGTCCTGGGTCAACAATTATTCCGGCCTCCAATCTTCGTTCCAACTCTAAGTCATATTTCTTGACGTTAGAATAGGAAACGTCACTCCACACTGTGATAATCGACCATTGGAAATAATTGGATAATAGGAAGTTGCTCTGTTCTGAGCTAAACGACACCAAACAACACTCTTACAGGCTCCTCCTTTGACGTTACTCACACCAAACTGGTAGTTGCTTTCTTCTGAGACACGGTAACTTTAAAAAGCCCTTCAAGCTTCAAGCTTCAACAAGACTATGATGCCCACCATTTGCGAGGGGATTAATTACGGCAACCCTTAATATTTCATACTCAAACTATATGCGGCAGAATCGTTCCACGGGAAATAATATATATCATTTGATTAATGGACGCCTTATAAAACAATAGCCACGACCAAGACTACCTTCCGAGACAAATATTTATTCAATATGGGAATTTGTAAGCTCGGGCAAATAAATTTAGGCATCTGCTAATGTTCTCATCACAATCTTCAATTGATACCAATGCAAACCTTCTAATAGTTGCTAAAATAAAGATGAGGCCGATAATAAAACTTCATTAAAATATCTGATTTTACTTCCACGATAATGTACGATAATGTTTATATTGGAATTTCTGAATATTAGACCCAGCAATAGCCGACTATAGTGAGATGTAGCAAAATCGCCACCAATTAAAAATTCGGTCCCACCAAGGTATTGATCCACAAGATTATTCACCGCGTTGAAATATTTCACCTGCCAAAACTAAATACTCTTCCATGAATAAAATGTGTCTTCGGCTCAATTTAACATTAATCTCCAGCGTATAGCAAACTTCCCGAAAATATAAGTCCGCCTTATTAGTCGATTAATATGTTTCCTTATTTTTCCCAATACCAAAATATCAAACTCGCCCGCAAGTGTTTAACTCAGCGGCAATAACTTCTCAGCCATTAAACATTTCCGCCCAATAAGAGATGAATAAACAATAACCTCTATTTCTGTCAATTTATGAAACCTCACAGGATGGTAGAGAAACCTTTCTGGGATTTTATTTTTGAATAAACTCCATAGGCTGGTAAGAAAACCAGCTCTGATACCACTGTAATGACCCTAACTGGCCATATCTCGGATTTTCTCAAATAAATCGTGTGCAGATTTATAGAGATAGATACATGCAAATAAACATTCGATCCAACAATAATAACCAGCAAATATACTCTAGTAACCAGCAAATATATTCCAATAACTTCTCAAAGAAATGGTATCGTATTATACAACAACAATACAATAACCATGAATTACAAACATCCCAATCTGCAATACAGAAATAACAGTAAGACTAAATGATAAAGAACCTGTGAATGCAATGGCGAACTCTGTAGTGAATCCGCACTGGAGACGAACTGGGGCTACGTCCAATCCTTCTTTGAGCCAAAAGGGTTTCCGTCCTGAAGGCTGAATTCGAAAGCTGAAGCTTCCTGATATCTCCAAGAGATAAAAATATAATATCAAAACTAAGCATATACAATGAGGCTCCAAGTCTTCTTTTAAAGCTGCAACTGTGACTCATCAGCTTCCCCACTTTTCTGTCCTTTCATATTCTCACTTTTTGTCACTTTAAAGTAATACATCCAATTAATAATAAAGTGACATAATAATAAAGTAAGAAATCTTCTAGCATTAAAATGGATGACCAAACGAACTCGGAATAAGACGTGTGATAGCTTGTCGGAAAGCTCTTGGCGACACGCTCCAAGTCCACTACTGAAATGCCACGAAGACTGAACTCTGATGATTTACTATAAATAGTAAGTATCTGGAAACCCTGCAGAAACTACTCTGATTGGCCTGAAACTGGAATTCCCTAGGCCAAATATCAAACTGACCCTAGTCAAGCCCTGGTTAGCCTATCAGGCCACGATAAAACGGCTAACGAGGCACATAAGTAATGTGCCCTAAAAAGGGGACATTACAGTGCCTCAACATAAACCTCTGATGGATGACCAAGCTCACGTTCCTCCTCATGTGCTGCCACTTATGCATCTCAGTCATCTTCCTCCATCTCGAACTCAGCTAGGTGATCATCAGTCAAGAAAGGATCCACATCCACATCATCATCATCAGGAGCAGCAACCCAATCTGCCGAATATGGCTCAATCTCATCCAAGTCAAGTGCTTCATGTGAAGGTTGCCCTTTCACCTTCTTTTCGTGCAATCGAAGGTTGTACCACACATAAACCAAGTCATTCAAGCGCTTTCGAGTCAACCTATTATGCTTCTTTGTGTGTATGGCCTCAAAAACACTCTAGTTTCACTTGCAACCAGAAGCACTACAGGGCTGCGATAATATTCGGATGGCAAGCTTTTGAAGATTAGGTGCCGTGGCACCATAGTCTTCCCACCACAGATCTGCAAGGATAAAATATGCCATTTATAATTTGGTAAAGATTCTAGGAAACTTAATGAGTGAAATAAATGGTATAATAAAACTAAACACATGTTCTTTTTTACCTAGCTGCAGGGTGTCTCTCCTACGTTTGCAATCAAGTGAAGAAAACAATAGCCCATCGACCCTCTTATAGCTTTGTAGCTCATCAAGTACGAGGTCTCGAAGGTTCAAATCAGCAACTAATCTTCAAATGCATGTGTCCAGGCCAACCTGAACCTTTGCATTTGCTTTGAAAGTGTTGGAGAATGTAATGAGCCTGATTTGGCCTCATCATTAAAGCATCTAAATTTAAGTCAATTTCCAGGCAAATCATGTGTTTGGCATTTTGTTGACTAGTTGGCAGGCTATCTGACATTGGGCTTAACCTTGCTTGTAGATAATTTCAACTGCTTTGTTTGATATTATGACATTCCTCCACTCTTTGCAGATGGATTTGAAAAGCATATAT
This sequence comes from Thuja plicata, assembly GCA_018584345.1. NCBI lineage: Eukaryota > Viridiplantae > Streptophyta > Pinopsida > Cupressales > Cupressaceae > Thuja > Thuja plicata. The sequence goes on along the minus strand of MU224319.1, from coordinate 154,794 downwards.
AATTTCTTTCATCTTAATAATCACAACATTTAAATTCAAAGATGTTGAATTTGTAATTGTATATATATAATCTCTGTCTTTATGGTCAAAGTTCTCCATATACCGTAGCATTACAAATAAAGGTAGATTTTAAATGTTTTCAGAATTCTGGAAGAATATGGTTCAATGATCGTATTTCTATCATATGCATTTAACCACCATTACAACATGTAATATATCCACGCCTCATACAAAACGTTTATTATGGCTACAAAGAGAAAACGATTCATTGAAAGAACCTGTAATTCCACCCTTGATGCCTCACGTGGACTGTATTGTGGCTGCTGGATGCTCTTTCTTCTATGCACAGGAAACTGAACACACCACCCCGAAGTCAACAACAAACCAATTCAACTAGCTGGCCGTGGTTTGTATAGTCTGCAGCTCCCACGTTATGCATGGTTTGAGGAGTTGCGGCTAGTGTGCTAGGAGCTAGTTGCGGCTGCCTGCAAGTGGATGCTCATGCCAAAGCCTATCTTCTCCCTCACGCGATGAGCAACTATCAATTTGAAACACAACAACAGTAAGACGTCACCATTGGAATTAATACAAATTCCTCTCAGCCACGGTGATAGTTAACTTCATTCACTGGGATCAACAATATCCAGTCTCAGCACTAAACCCCTTTCAAATCGAATTAATGATTTGAAGAACACAACTTTGCAGATTTCCAGAATGAACTTGCACCCTCAATGTGCATAACAGATTCAGAAGTATTACTTTCCTTCAACAACAGGCGGACAGTAAGAAGGAAACACAATCGACTATACAACAACAATCGATTGACGATTAGTTCAGGAAGAATCAGTCTTCCAGAAACTAATTTGACCCTTCAGCTAGGGCTCAGATAATTAGGAACAATTCCCAAGAACAATTTTCAATAATCAATATTCGATGATCAACACTAAGAATGACTCTGTATTTATAACTCCTTGGACGCCATAGTTTCCAAAAAGATATACCAGTTAACCAGTCTCCGGAATAGCAACTTCCAATTTATTATAATAATAAAGTATTATTATAATAAAAAAACTTTATTATTAATTAATAACATATCTTTATTAATTAACATTAATTAATTAACCAATATGCAATCCAGTGATAAAACCTACATCCACTGCTGATCCTGCCAGACTGACGGAGCCATCCACTGCATTGCCAAAATTAGCTATTGCCAAAAATAGACTTACTATAAATAGCAAGTCCCCAATCAAAGAACTGTACAGACTGAACATTGTCTGGAAAACTGACCACTGCTGATATTGCCCTGCCATAAAGGGAAACTGACTAAACTGACTTACTAAAAATAGTAAGTCCAGACTTACTAAAAATAGCAAGTTTGCCAACTGGAACCCTCAAACCCAGGCATCAACTCACGAGGGTCATGATGATGAGCTGACCAAGCCACTGCCAATACCTGCTAAAAAGGGGGTCATCACAGTCTGCCCTTCCCAAGATTGCTTGTCCTCAAGCAATCCCTAAGCAACTGTATATCACAATCCACCTGGATCCCAAGAATGAGCCTGTGTACTATCATTGTCATGCACAACGAGCCCCTGTAGTACCAACACCCAAATCACTGACATCAAGGACAACATCGTCCAAAGACTAACTGTAGGCGCCGATGGGAGAAATAACTCAGCGGAACTCGGCCCCACTGAGACACCAATTCTACCAATACCTGAATCCCTTCCACCGCCACCAACCTCTGATAAACTGTCCCGGGCGTATCGACACTGCAAGTGGTCCAACTTACAACTGCCAATTCCATCTGCGAAGGATGGTACTAATCCATCCCATAATGGATGGTATGAAACTGGAGCCAACCCACATCGATGTAAATCCTCCGCCTGTGGGTCGAAAGTAAAATGATGAGCATACCTCACAGTATAGTGCTGATAGAAAGCCCTAACCTCCGTCGAAGGCTCATCACTACCAAACTGGGAATCAGGAGATGGCTCCAATCTCTGACTCCGCCTGACTGCAGGTTGGGTAGGATCCTGGGCAACCCTCTCAGCAAACCCAACCATAAAATCCCTGTCAGGAAGCATTGTAGCCAAGGTCTCTACAATACTCCCCACTAAGCGTTGTATAGCGCAACAACCTCGAATGAGAGTACCCTCATATACTCGGTACGAACTCCCCTGCAAGTCTACAGTCTCAAGAAGATACTCCATAAATGTCTCGGTGTAATAAAAATTATATGTGGAAGCGTCAACTTGCTTCCCTGCAACCCACAGCTGATCCTCCTGCAAATGTGGCATTGCCAACTGTCTACTGTCACCAGCTGTATGCAATGTGGTAATAGATTCGCTTCCTGCAGCCGGAAGCAAATCACCGTGAGAGCTCGTCCCTATTGATGCCCTCACCTCCTCTGCACCTACTGCCCCCATATCTCGGACAGATGTGTTAGCCACATCATCACATCCCACATCTCCGACCGTAGAAGCAGACTTACCACCAACCACCTCAATGTGTAGCTGAACTGGGTCTAGGGTTGGTGTGGACCGGACATGCTCCAACTCTATGGTCACCTCCTCCAATCATGACTGCGACTCTTGTAAAACCAACTGGGTACTCTGCAGTGAGTCCACGGTCACCTCAAGCTCCTGGGTTAGCTCAATCACCTCCTCCTCTTTCCCTAACAAAGTCTCATAATAGGTACTCCCCCACTCTCGAAAGGTAATCCCTGTCAGCAACTAGCTGTGTGTAGTTATGCTTCAAGACCCTGACAGTCTCTCGAAGCGCATGTATCTCTAATCACTTTCCTTAATATTTTAGCTTGATCTACTTTTTTTGAATTCTATTCAAATCAGACTTGATCATTCGATTGTTGTTCAATGATTGATATTTGTCTGAATGATTGATTGATTGAATGAATTCCTTTTGATTGTATGATTCGAGGTATGGGTGAGTGATGATTAAGTGATTGTTGATTAGATGATTGATGAGTGATGATGTAATGAATTCTGGTTTGATACATTAGGGAACGATGATTGCATGAATGCTTATTTGATAGAGAGATGCTTGATTGCTGAATTGTTTGTTTCAAGATGAAGTGATGATTGATGTGGATTTGATGATTTTTTACTTGATCTTGCTGATTGATGGCTTTCTTGATTTCTTGAGGGATTCATGATTGATGGATGAATGTAGGACTCGTTTGGATGGATTCATGAGTGATGATTGATAAGTGATCCTTCAATGCTTGGAATGAATTCTCCTTTATACTTTATTGGTGAAAGAGTCACCACCTTTCAGTCACCGCTTTTCATTGTTGCCTTTGAGAATAATATATTATTCCACAAATTGATGTCCCTTGGATGTCCTCCTGAAACCTTCCCCCCTTTATATCTTCCAATGTGAGGGAGTGTCACACCTCTTCAGCATGTCTGCCCTTTTCAATGGTTACAACTTTTCACAATTACCACCCTCTGAAAGAGTCACAACCCTTCATCATTTTTTCCCTTTGATCTACTTTTTTTGAATTCTATTCAAATCAGACTTGATCATTCGAATGTTGTTCAACGATTGGTATTTGTTTGAACGATTGATTGATTGAATGAATTCCTTTTGATTGTATGATTTGAGGTATGGGTGAGTGATGATTAAGTGATTGTTGATTAGATGATTGATGAGTGATGATGTAATGAATTCTGGTTTGATACATTAGGGAACGATGATTGAATAAATGCTGATTTGATAGGGAGATGCTTGGTTGCTGAATTGTTTGTTTCAAGATGAAGTGATGATTGAATGAATGCTGATTTGATAGAGAGATGCTTGATTGCTGAATTGTTTGTTTCAAGATGAAGTGATGATTGATGTGGATTTGATGATTTTTTGCTTGATCTTGCTGATTGATGGCTTTCTTGATTTCTTGAGGGATTGATGATTGATGGATGAATGAAGGATTTGTTTGGATGGATTCATGAGTGATGATTGATAAGTGATCCTTCAATGCTTGGAATGAATTCTCCTTTATACTTTATTGGTGAAAGAGTCACCACCTTTCATAAGAATTGAGTGTCCGCTTTTCATTGTTGCCTTTGAGAATAATATATTATTCCACAAATTGATGTCCCTTGGATGTTTAAAATGAAACCTTCTCCCCTTTATATCTTCCAATGTCAGGGAGTGTCACACCTCTTCATCATGTCTGCCCTTTGCAATGGTCACAACCTTTCACAATTACCACCCTCTGAAAGAGTCACAACCCTTCATCATTTTTTTCCCTTTGAGAGAGTCACAACCTTTCATAATTACCACCCTTTGAAAGAGTCACAACCCTTTGTCATTGCTGCCCTTTGGAAGAGTCACTTCCTTATTTTCTTCTCATTCCTTTCTTCTTCCATTAATCCTTCCTTAATTTCTACGCTCCATTGTTTTTCCTTCCTCGATAACCCTTTCAAATGAAGTTCTTTTCTCCCTTTTATATCTCATGTTTGAGGGAGTCAACTTTTCATTTCATGCCTTTGGACTAATCATTAAAACTTAACTAAATTTTAATTATGTTATATTTTAATTCTACTTTTATATTTTAATCTTAATTATATTTTTATTCTTTTATATTTTAATTTAGAGTGCTTGATCACAACTAATCAGGGATTCACAATAATTAGTTCTAGTGAATGATGGGTGGTGATAGATGTTAATAAATCCCAATAAAATTATTATGGCAGCCTAATATGAAGTTTATTTTGTGTTGGCCCTCAGATATAAAATGCTGTGATTTCGTTGATTAAGGCAGTGCTGTGACCATTTCACACATCGGCCCATTGCAAATGGGAACACCTTTTTGCTTAGTGGTTTGGTTGTTTTAGGCTTAGTTTTAGTTGTGGTATTTGTTTTGGCCTTTTGGTCTTCTCCTTAGGAAGTGGACAAGTCATCAATCCTTTGTTTAAGATTCATCGCTTGAGGATTGAAAGCAAGTAGTAGAGGTTGCCAAGCCAGTTGCCAATAGAGTTGTCAAGGTAAGTCACGGGAATGATGGAGTGGTCAACCAAGTTAGATAGAAAGCATGGGTAATGATGGAAATTTCTTAAGATTGTAAGCCAATTGGGGTAGAAATATGCAAATGTTAATGAACTTGAAAGACAAGGTGCTTAGGAATCCTGTTAAAAACAAAAAAATCCCTAATGATATTGCCAAAATAATTGCAAACTCAATGAAGTTTGGTGAAGACTTGTGTAATTTTGGGTGTTACCTTGGTTTCCTATTTCTTATTTAGTCAAAATTTGTTTATGTTGAGTAGTTGAATGAAATAAATTGTTGTTGATTCATGGTGAAACCTTGTGTTCATACCTTTTGTTACTTGTTGGTGGCAAGCCGCAATATAAGGTTAGGCACATTTATTCATATGTTTTATGGTTTTAATTTGTCTAAGTGATTTGAAAATTATTCATGCATCCTTAGAAGATTTGCATTAACTTTGTGTAGTTCTACTTGGCGAAGCAAAATTTGGTTTGGTTTCAAACAGTCATCAACAGTCTCTTGCATTCGCAAAAGTAGATTAGATCTCTAAACTCAATCTCTTTTGCATTTTATTTCAGAGTCATTGTTAGGATTAGTTGAAGTGTTCACATTTCAAAATCATTTGCTATTTGAAAGAAGTTGATAGATTCACGAAAGAATAACGTAAGTCCCCTCGTGATTACTAACAAATGACATCTTTGAACAGAGTTATGTCCAACATAAAGTCGCACGTATGCATTGTAAACCTTGGGGTTACTTCATTTGATCACACATTTGTCACATTGTTTAGCATTTGAAGTTTCGTTGTTCAAGGGAGGATAGAGTACTTGGTATTTTATTTTGCACGTTGGAGTGGTCACAAAACTCACATCAATAGAACCGGCGCTAGGAGGGCCTTGTTCAAATTCATTTGTGGAGTTATCAACAAGTAGAGATGATCTAAAATGGTGTTGCCGCATCACGACATCTTTCCTGAAGTCCAACCAAGTTTAGAGTGGGAAGGAAGACAAGAAGATATTATTTCACAGCTAAGTTCGATAGCTTGTAGAGAAAGGAGGAATACACAATAGTACTTGAGAGTTCAAGTTGTATTAGACAAAGAAGAGGAAGTGGCTCAAAATCATCAAGTAGCAATTGAGAGATTGATTCAAAGGCCTCAAGTTGTTGCTGCACAAAGGAGTCCTACTCCTCAAGAGAATTAATAAAGAAGAGCTTGAACATTGGAAACTACAAGCTGGATAGAATCAATTCATTTTCACCAGAGAGGCTAGAAAGAGTCTTGAGGTCGACCTCAAAGCAACAAGATTTTTTGGAATGACAATTTCCCAAACGGAAGCAACATAATCAAATTACCAATTCTAGTGAAGTTGATTTCCAAGTCAACAAGCACCAGTTCAATCAAGTCCTATTCAAGCTTCCTGTTCAACCAATTCAAGTTCATTTACTTCTAAATGTAAACCTTGTGACATTGGTCTAATAGTCTTGGAGCAAGGAAATATCTTTGGTTTAGCTGAGACTTATTGAAGATGGGAAGCTCTGACATCCAAAGTGTAACTTGGATCATCCAAAACATTGTGTCTAGCATTGTATTCTAGAAGGCATAATGCAACTCATTAGAACTCTTCATATTGGTTGAATCTTGTAAAAGGGTTGCATCTTTGAATTCCTAAACCCCAAAATCACTTGGTTTAGCTAGCCATCTCTAGCTCCGGCTTATGCACTACAATTATTTCATCTTTTGTGAATTTGAGTCTTTATTAGTTTGCAAGTGAATTCAATTTGCTCTCATATGTTCTCTTTTCCTTAACCGCATTTCTTTGAAATTTCACAACAATTCCACCTTTTGAGATTTTTGACGTTGATTGGGTATGCCTTGGGTATGCTTGAGGGTACCCCTGGGTGCACCCAGGGTACACAGGCGTGCATCCACATAGTACTGGTGCTCCAGGGTCGTACCTTGGGCGCACCTGTGCGATCTTGAAATTGGGTAAACCCGGTCCGTGTGCAGGGGTCCTTTCCTATGTACCTTGCAACTAAGTCTAAGAGTCATCAGGAACAAAGAAACTCAACCGCTACATTAATGAAGGTATGGTTGTTCTTCGTCTTCATTGTTGATAGTTCAAGAAAATTTGTGCCTTTAGATTGTATAGCTGCTTTTGGGCAAGAAAAATATCTTCTAACAGTTATAGGATCAAATCAGGTCATTAATGCACTTTGAGATAGGTAGGAAGTCAATGAGGGTAAACCTTAAAAAGTGTGAATTTTGAAGTTTCAAGGATTGAGGATTGAGTATACCTCATGAATCATTCTTGTTGGGGATCAAGGTTTAAGAGTATTGCATACTTGGTACCATGTGAAAGAGATGTCCAAACCTCCGACTTCAATAAGACACATGTAGAAAGTTATTGGGTGTCCAGTGTTAGAGATGCCAAGGATGAAGTATTCACATAAGAGAATGAGCAAAATTCCAACACTGAAATGGTATATGAAGGAAACGACGGAGTTCGGGCTTTGTGGATGACAAGGAACAAGTACTTGTGTAGAAGTAAGTTTGAAAGATCAACTCTGATTAAGTAACCTGTGAAACTATTGAGTTAGGAGGCACAAGTCGTGGATGACCCTTACGAGGTACTCGAACAAAAAAAATCTGACCTGGAAAAATGTTGGACATCGGAGTTTGGGGGAAACATGGAATGGTACTCAAGTATGTGTAAGCTCGAAACTCTATCATGACAAGGAAATGCTACAAGGGGTTGGGATTTTAGAGATTGGGAAAATTGTGAAAATGGTACTTTGGCAAGCAAATTTCTGAAAATCTAGCACATAAAAGTGTTTTAAGGAAAAATAGTTGGGGTTTCTAGTATTGGGAGGAAGGCATGCTTGGTACCAAGGGAAGGGGATATCTAAAATGCTGGTGCTAGAAGGAAGTTAAGGTAAATGAAAAGGGTTTTGGAGATCAGGGGTGATGTGGAAATGGTACTCTATTATAGGGAAAGACCGAAAGTACGAAATTCTGACAACTTTGCACAAACTTAAGAATTTGAATAACACAACCCACTTCACTTAAACTTTCTGAGATTTTATAACCTCCAACACATTGATAAGCACAAAAGGGATGACAAAGGGCACAAGAAATTTTGACAAAGGGAAAACCCACTTAGACTCTCTTAGATCAGTTATACATGGTGGGTGAACACGAGGCACCTGCAACGAAGTGTATCAGGACTTAGGATTTTCGCATCTTAAGGCATGTGAAACAAGTATCTAACACAACTGACAGGTGATGCCTTGCAAGAGAACTGCTGCCCATTTGATGCTTACAATCTTCCTTGACCCGCTAATCTTCTCAATTGTGATAACAAGCTTTTTAAAAATACCTTTCGAAATCAACAACACAAAATACAAGTGGCTTCTGTATCATGCTTTATCGGCTATCCCTTACACTTTACAGTAGAAGTAGCACTTTGGTAATGCACAGGGTTTTTCAGAACAAATGTATTAATATGCAGTATTTATTTGAATTTATAAGTTTGCAACCATCTAGAGAGGAAAGTGTATGGCTATGGATATATTTGGTCCATTTTTCTGGGAGTTAAATTGAGAAAATTTTAGAATATCCTTCATGAACTTCCTTCTTTAATGGTTCTAACCTCTAAAAGCTTATGGTTTCTATTGTTTGTTTTTGAGATTTTGACTACATACTTGGCGGAACATTAACAAATGCTTGGCTATTCAAGGGAAATACTTGGGATAAGCTAGATCTCATAAGGCATTAATCTGGAATACCTGTCTCTAGGAAACATGAAATAACTCAAAATTGGTATAGTTCTTTGCAAATTGCAATTATTCTCTTGATTCGGAAAGAGAAAATTAGGCAAAACATCTGGGAAACCCAGAAAAGTGATAGGTTGAGCTCGTCATGTGGTTTACTATGGTGCATTAGTGAATATTTATTACTTTGCTTTTTGCAGTGATAAACATTATTGCATTTCTTGTTTGTGAAGCAGTGGGTGCATCTGTCAGACTATGTTGTCAAATGATGATTTTCCTCTTAAGAAGCAACAGTTCATTATTTCAAATATGAAAGGTGTTGATGTTTTCAATTTATGATTTTTCATAGCTTTATTATCTTGTAGACTTTTATATAGAGTTGATTTTTTTAAATGAGAATCGTCAAACACTTTCCTGGCTCTTACAAATAGCATTTTGATGCATCCTATGTTATAATTTCTAGTGGCATCTGTTGAGCCAATCTTCATGATCAATATTTGTAGGTAGCTTGTTCAAAGTGTGGTGAGTCCATAGAACGTGAATTATTACTCATCCATGAACGTGATAAGTGTCTTCAGCGGATTGTTGTATGTGGGTTTTGCGATTTCCCCCTGCCAGCTGTAGAGTTGAATACACATCTGGTAAGACCCATTATAACTGGTACAAAAAAATCAGGTTTAAATTAGGAAAATGTGTTTCAATTACCTATAAGGGCTCAATGAACTCAGCACTCCTTTGTTTATTACAGGAAATATGTGGGAATAGGACAGAGTTATGTCATGCTTGCGGCAAATATGTCAGATTATGTGAAAAGCTTGCCCATGATCTACAATTTCATGAAGAGAATTCTGAAGCCAGTGGGGTTTCATCAAGGTAAATCAATTTTTTAGAGTCATATTTTTTGGTCATTTGATTCTTTCCTTATATTTTAATGGAAATATTTAGGAAGTAAAATTATTATATATCCAAGCAGCTGTGGAGTCAATTTCCAGGTTTAAGGGTAAAATATTTCCAGGTTGAAGGCTAAGCAAATTGCCTATAGTAGAGGTAGTCTAAAATCAAAGGTTTTATCCAGGATTTTGTCCAAATCTACTAAAAATTTCTGGGCAGTTCCATTTTTGATTTAGTATAGGTAATGTACATTCTTTACCTGTTTAGCTTTGAGGTTGTAATGGAGAGATTCCGTTTCATTAAATTCACTTGGGAATGGAACCCAGTCCCAACCACGCTGAACAAAAATCAAAACATGGTGGACTCTTTGTGACTTGTGAGTACAGTTTCTCAAAAGTGTGGGCAAATTCCTGAATGCTGGGTTCAGCAGAAGCATCTTAAGACTGAAGTGAATGCACAGTTTGTTAAGCTAAATTTATTTTCAGGAACTCTATTTGAGCTGAGATGCCGAACTTCTGTTTCCATATTTACTGGAATGATCTCCTTATCTTTTAGTTTTTTGCCTAGAACCTCAGGCTGAATCTGAAATATGTTCTGCCAAAGCTTTCTATCCTTGTCTTTCTATAGATTGTTCCTTATGGATATTCACATTGTGTTCTGATCTATCTTTGTTTTGAAAGCTGGCTTCATGTAAAGTATCTTTCTTCTCTGAATCAGAGATTCCCTCATCAACATTTGCTCCTTGTATCTTCTGATTTAAAAAAGCAGCAACATCTGTAAGATCTACATTCTCTTCTCCTGCATCCCACATTTAAATATTCCTATTGCAGATGCTAGGTGATTTCTTGCTCAAAAAATTATCCATTTGGGATACCCTTGCTTATATCCGTGACACATATCAAGTATATGTGTATTTTCAAATTTTGTATGTTTGATTTTGTCCGACATGAAAACAAATTTGCCAGGGAATCTGATTTAAGGTATGGTTTGTTGTCCTCCTAGAGGTGATGGGGAAGATTAGGTAGTTTTACCAGTTAGGAGTTTAAGAGTGATGGATCAACGTCTAGAAACTAACTAGGTAGAACATAATCTCATCATTTGTCAATTGTCGGCGAAGTTCTAGAGAGATATGAATGATACATGTATCAACCTATTGAGACCAGTCAAAGTTGATGAATCAAGAGAGATCACAAGGATTTGGATCTATGCTGTATGTTTGTAAATGTAATACAAATGCATGCCCTTGTGTCAATATCAAGGCTTTTAGCATTGTTCCCAAAATCACCTTTGAAACCATTGTTGTTCCTCACTCCCTCTAATTGGACCAAGAATTTGAAAAAGGACTTTTAGGCAGTAAATGACCTTTAGCATTGTTCTTGCTCTAGATAGAGTCCTGAAACCATTGGAGAAAAGGGCCTTGGCCCTTTACATTTATGCAGTCATTTACTGTCATGAAAGGCCTGCCTTCAAGATCACTCTCTGTTCATGTATGATCTATTTTCACATAAAAGAGTCGCTGAGAAGTACTTGGTAGAGATGCTATCTGTCAATAGCAGTCATCTCCAATATGCAGACTACATTGGCATTGCAAATTACAGTAGCATGGGATATATCTTTCAAATGTCCATGACTATTGTGCTGCAACATAAAGGGTGTGCACTCGTGTATTCAGATCAATGTTTAAATTTAGATAATAGCTATAAAGCTATTACCCCATCTAAGCCTCAAGCTCACATAGAACTAGTGAGTGTTACATCGCCCGCCAAAGCTAATGAATATAATTTTATATTACAGTACAGTTAGAAATTTGCTTAAAACAAGGATGCCTTCTGCCCCTTTCTAGTTATAGCTTTACTATAGCTAGAACTAAAATTAAATACTTTCTTAAAGAGAAATGCAAACCTGGTCGTTCAGCTTAACTCATACTTACGTTTACTGTATAAGTCCTTAGAATGTCATTGTATTTGTCAACTGTGGAAGGTGATTAATTGTTTTCTAAGCTATGTACCTTAAACGAATTTTAATAGTATAATACAAAGTCACATTCTGCCACCATATCTTAGAGATCCATCTCTAGAAAAATGAAAAGTTATAATCTTGATGTCCAAGCTAGACTTGATATTGCTGGAGTGGCGATATATTCTATATAGCACTTTACTTTCCTTGTGCCCCTAATAAAAATATAAATATTCCTAATGATAAAAATATTATACAATTTTTTTATGGATTTATTTATTTACAAAGCTATTTGAATTGTATATCAAGCACACAGGAAAGCACAAACATTTATTTTGACTCAGCTATAAAATATGACAATGCAGCAGTTCTTTCAGACTTGTTAACAAATTCTCTGTGTAAAATTATCTCATATGGTGGCCCTTTCCTAATATGAGTTGTATGTCAAATTAGAGAAAAATGAACAGTTGGTGGTATTTATGGTATTTAAATTATTGATAATATAATATACTCACTAATATCTTACCATTTAGGTGAATTTTACATTGCTTCCTCTGTACTCTGATTTCCTGCATTTCTTATATTGTTAAAATTTTGTTTCATGCTGGTTTCCGCAACAAACATTAGGAATGAACATTCTAACACTTCTGATATGAGTTGTATGTCAAATCAGAGAAAAATGAACAGTTGGTGGTATTTATGGTATTTAAATTATTGATAATATATAATATTGACTATTATCTTTTTTTTTTTTGATCGGTAAAAGGCCTAGGCCAAATAATTTTATTAATATAAATAAAGAAGTGTACAACCCCATTTAGTGCGGGCGTTGGTAGGAAAGAACGGGGTCAAGAAAACCTCCAGCCTTGCCCAGGACCTAAGTCCGGAAAGATACATAATCAAACTTAACCCCCTTATTACATTTCACATACAAATGTTTGTATAATCAGAGGGTATACCCTCATATACAATGTTTTCTTCCCTCTTTAAGGGGATATATTTGTAGGTATAAATACATTGTTTTTTCCTTCTCTCAAATACAATTATTAAGACAGAAGCGTGTGCTCTCCATATTCTGCTGGCGGAATGTATGGAGGATGATTTTTTCCTTTCGCAATTCCTATTTGTAGCTGTTGCCTGTATCAACTCAACCCTTCAGCTAAGCTCGTTGTTAGTATATTCATTACCATTGATCCTTTATGGAATGATAAATACACAATCCTAGCCTATAACAACATAACAGTTTCTATTAATCATCAAAATAAGGGAGGGACAAGCTTTTCATCGTTGCCTTTTCTAGATTAACTAAAGTTTCCTTTCTATAGTTAGTAAAGGAGTAATTTTAAGAATTTGCTCATAACTGTTGTAGATACTAAGAAAGAGAGAGGAAGCTTTCTTTATGACATACGTAGAATAAACATAGTAGAGCATATATTCTAGCCTTGGCGTCATCAATTATAATTCTATCACATCACGAATTTTTTACTGAGAGATATATCGAAGGGCTGAATTAGCATATTTACACTTGTGTCAAGTTTTGGTCTTAAGTGAATTTGTGTATTAATTCTTACCTTGCAATGATCAAAGGGCTAACTATATGTTCCTTAGGATTGTCATTATTGAAAAAGCATTGTCTAATGAGAGGATAATAATTCTTAAGTGTTTATCTTGATTGGACTAATACTTATTTTAACCAATTTTGTATATTAGCATATTATAGTATTAGAAGGATATTAGAACCTAGAGTATTAGGATTTTAGGAAAGATATGATTAAAAATGTACCATATAAGTTTAAATAAGATTTATAACAATGAAAATATTTATACATGTTAATGTGAAGACAAGAATCGAGTTATGAATATATAAATATTAATGTATATATATATGTGTGTGTGTGTGTGTGTGTATATTTGTAAGTGAATACTTATGTGTTCAAGCTAGATTGTCATGTTTTGAAATTTCACTAATGTTTATCACAAATGTCTCTATGCATTCCTGCTTATTGAATTTTGGTTTTGCTCTATTTACTTAAGTGCTTTATTATTTTTTAATATTCTGTATATTTTTCTAAGACGGAGTATTTGAATTAAGATTTTGTGACATTCTACCCAGATGTCTTCAATCCTCTATTTTCCGCTGATAGCCATAAACAAATAATAAGATAGCTCAAAGGATTAATGGCAGTCATGCTCGTGAGATCTTAGAAATTAAATCAGAGAAGGATTAATGCTTTGTAATCATGTGAAGAGAATTACTGCTATAAACATGATAGGCCCTTCCTATATCTGATATATGAAACCGCACGGAAATAACTGGTGAAAGGATTGCATGTTTCTTTACCATTAATCATTTCAGATGTTGTTCAAGCTATCTTTATCAACAAAAAGAAAACCTTTGTTATTGCTTTAAATGATCAATCCCATTATTACAAAATTCTAGATTCATCTGAGAGTTTGAGAAGATTCTGAGCAGTCTAAAAATAAGAGACAAATAAATTCATAATGCTATAGAGTCATCTCTAGGAGAAACATTAATATGTCTAGAAGGATTGGGGACTTCAATGCAGCAGTTTAGCTCTTCTTCTGTTTCCCATGCACTAACCTGATCTTCACTAGTATATGTGTCTAACCAGTTATTATTTTCCGGAACACAGACATGAAGGAAACAAAGAAGAAATTTCAGGTTTCTTCTCATAATGGGTGCCCAACTAACTAAATATTCGATGTCTTCAGTTATCAGGATGGGGAACGATGGAACCATTCTTCCTCCAATATTGGAAATAGCATAGAAGCTAGGTTTGGGGATTGTGAGATCCAGTCTGATATTAGCTAGTACTTTATCTAGCTCACCTAAAAACACATTTTTGAAGAGTCTACGACAGAGAATACCAATAATGCTTTTGTCTGTATAGACTTGAAAGGCAGCTGCTAGGAGGAGTCCAGGGATGTCGGAGTTAACTCTATATCTATCGGAGTTATACATGATGTCTCTACCAAGAACCCTGTATATTGCTCTTATGACTAGAAAATGGGAAGAAAGGAGGATATTAGCAAGCCTTTTGCCTGTGATTGGTCCATCAAATGGTATTTGAACCCTAGGGCCTCTCAAATTGATGGGAGTGGACATTGTTACAAGGTCGAAATGAGAGGCAACCGGGGAGATAACAAGCCAAATAAGGAGAGATAGAAGTATATAACACTATGAGGAAGGGGAAGGGACAGAAACAGGGGAAGGCAAAGCTGAGTCTCTTAGATTCTAACAGGGGATAAGGCTTAACTTAGGGGGAGGGACATGAAGGACATAGGGAGAAAGGGAGAAATATAAATTAAATCGGGAGTAAGGGGAATAATCGGGACCAGGAGAGAGGAGCTATTAACTCATCAGGATATCTAAGAGAAAACTTAGGGAGAGGGAAACTAAACTCTAAGATGCTAAACTTAACCTAGCATGATCTGAAACTCGGGTGAACCAAAGTGCTTAAGAAAGAGAGGGTTTTAGGAATCAAGCTAGACTGAAGCTGAAGAACAAAGATAAATCTTTGATGAGAGGCTAGAAGGTAAGACTAAGCTAGATAAGGAGAAGGGGTGAAAAGTGGAATCTATATCTTAACTTTTACTGGTTTAATCTAAGAATAGTCTGAGCTTAAGAGAAGTTGAATGAGTTATTTGGTATAGGTCAGAAGTGGATTTGATCGTTTTTAGATTGAATCTTAATAGGTGAATTTTACATTCTACCTATCCACCCTATCTGCTTAGAATTTAGAGTTTACATTTTGTCTAGGTTTCTATCCACAAATTTGATTAGCAAATTAGTTTGAATGACAACTTAACTATTTGAAGAGGTTGAAACCAAAGTAACGAGAACCGGAAAGGTCTCGGAATTGGCAAGGCCGTAACGTATCGCGAATCGCCTATGAATCGGAATCGAATCGCCCATGAATCGGCAAATTTAAAAAACCCTTAAAATTTAGAGATTTTAACAATTTAAAACTTATTTCATGCACCCTTTATTGAATATAACTTAAACACACTATAACATCATCAAATAGAAGCTAACATACATAAACAAGGAACATAAATGATAAATCCATCACATGCGTTACATATTTATGCAGCCTAGAAGCACGAGTTAAGATTGGAATGTCACATAGTATCATAAAAACATATAAACAACAAAAACATATAAACAACAAAAACACTTGTAATCATAGCATCATGAATCATGATCATACCATCATATACTTCAAGTGCAAGTTCAACATCAAAGATTCAAGAATCAAAACATCAAAATTAAATCATAACATCAGTTCAAGTATCATTGTTTGAAGTTCAACTAATGTATTAATAATTTATTGATATTCTTCTTCTTCATCATCATCATCATCTTCTATATGGAGCCTAATAAGACTCGAAGGTTAATTTTTCCCCACTTTTATCGGCGCAGTTTCCACCCCAGATTATTAAATGGGGGTTTGGGGGCAAAGCCCCCAAGACGGGGTCAAGGGGCAGCGAGAGTTATTATTCAGCTCCATAAGACATCAAATCATAAATGTATGTAAGATGACGATCCATGAAACGTATGTCTATCAGTATTGGATAGTTGCATCCATTGGTCGTTAAGAGACATAGCTTTCCAAATCGCACCTCGCTATGAACATTTTCTATTTGCACAAACCAGCTTTAGGGTTATAACAAAGAGGAAAGACAAAAAAAGATAAAAAAACGTGTTTTTTATTTTTTTTGACTTGACGGCCGATTCATGCCGGTTCATGCATGGCGATTTGGGCGATTTTTGGATGAATCGCCTGAATTGGTGATTCAGGCAATTCATGCCAAAAAACCGCCTATTTGATTCACCGGCTCCCAAAAAATCGGGGAGGGTGAATCGAATCACGATTCACGCGATTTTAGCGCAATTCTCGTTACTATGGTTGAAACTAATTGAGGTATCCTTGATTTATTTCCATTATGCTATCCCCATCGACTCCTTTATTGGCTAAGAGATCTGCTTCTTGGTTCCCTTCTCTGTAAATGTGTTTGTAGTTATGATAGGGGATCTCTTTCAATTTTTCTATGATTTCTTCTAATTTCGCATTGATCTTCCAATTGGGTGTTGACTTCGTACGAATGGCATTGATAATTATTTGGGAATCGCCTTCTATCTCGATTTTTGTAATGCCTAATTGCTTACATAATTTTATTCCTTCGAACACCGCCATGCATTCTGCCATGTTGTTGGTTGTAGGTGAAATGGGTTTTGCAAGCTTAGCTAGGATACTTCCATTCCAATCACATATTATGCATCCAATCTCGACTGTACCAGGGTTTCCTCTAGAGGCGCCGTCGAAGTTTAGCTTACACCATCCATATATAGGTAGTTGCCATTTACATTCTTCTCTGACTTTTTTATTAGAATGTCCTCCTTTACCATATAGGGGAGGTATGGCCAAGTTTTGCCATTTCATCCTTATTTTATTATCCCAATTTGAAAAGGTGTTCTCTTGGCAAATCAGGTTGCGAAGTCTGTTATTGATGAGTTCTGTCATACTGATTTCCATTTTATTTGTTAGGGATCTAATATCCATCTTCTGGTTATCAAAGACTCTTCTGTTACACTCCTTCCATAATTCCCATACCATAATTGAGGGAGCAAGGATCTAGATGTCTTTATATAGACTGCCTTTATATAATGATGGCCAAGCTTTAAGAAAGTCAACAATATCCTCATGCATAGCAGTACTCCATCCTAAACATCCTCTTAGCCAATTCTAGCATTCCTGGGCATATGGACAATTTAATAGATGGTCCACCGACTCTTCCTGATGTTCATATAGAGGGCATCTTGAGGGGCCTTCAAAACCTAGTTTCTTGAATCTATCCGTAGTCGGAATTCGCTTTTGTAATGTTGCCTGTAAGAACATGCCGGCTTTTGGGGGACAAACTTTGTTCCAACATAAGTTCAAGGGAATATCCAAAGCTTCTAAGTTTTGCTCTTTTACTAGTGATTGATATCCATTTTTGACATTATATATTCCATTGTTGTATCTAGTCCATATTAGTTTATCTTTTCTGTTTTTGGGAGTGACAGGTCTCTCATAGAGGATGCTACATAGTTTTTGTTTTTCTTGATCATTTATTGGGGTATCCTTAAGGTTCTTCCATGTAGTACCGTCTTCAGAGATATAATCTTTGACCTTATTACCCCAGAGTGAACATAGGGTATCCTTAGTTGCCAAAGATAGTCCCATCTTCTCAATTGAACTATGTCCATGTCACTCCATCCCATGAATCTTCCCAAAAGAGGGCATCTTCGCCTCTCCCCAATGTCCCATGTTAGTCCATTGTTGATAATTTCCTTATTGTCTATAATAAAATTCCAAATTCTTGAACCCTTTACATGTTTTCTAGTTCTTAAGATATTGATAGGTTCAACATTCAGTATATATTTGTTTAAAAGAATAGAGGCCCATTTACTGTTTGCTTCATGCAGTAATCGCCATATTAGTTTGGCACCAAGAGCCTTATTTTGCCATTGTAAGTTTTTAATGCCTAGGCCTCCCATGGATGTGGGTTTACATATATTATCCCATTTGATTAAAGGTATCTTTTTCTCCTCCGAGGTTCCTTGCCAGTAGAAATTTCTCAAATGCTTATCTAAGGTAGATTTAATATTGCGCGGTAAAGGGAGAACAAACATTTGATACGTAGGTATTGCTGAAAGCGCAGATCTTATCATAGTTGCTCTCCCAGCCTTAGTTAGCCATCTTCCTTTCCAATTGTCTTTTTTATTCTAAATTTTTTTAACGATTGTTTCCCATAATTTGGAGCTTTGCATTCCTTTGTCTATGGGAATACTTAGATATTTGCAGGGGAAGTTACCTATGTTGTAACCTAAGATGTCACAAATTTGTCTAGCTTTCGCCGAAGGGGTGTTGAGAAAGAAAACTTCTGATTTGGAGGGATTTACTCTTTGTCCAGAAGCCTTCATATAAGTTGTTAATATATCTTTGAAGGCTTTAGCTTCCTTCTTAGTACTAGCTCTGGGGAGAATAGTATCATCTGCAAATTGTTAGTGTGTTATATTGGAGACATTTTCAGTAACTTTAACTCCTATGGTCCTGCCATCCTGATGAGCCTTGGTAATAGATCTTCCTAGGGCTTCAGGCATTAGGACAAACAGGAAAGGGGATATTGGATCTCCCTGTCTAATTCCTCTGGAGATATCGAAAAAGCCTTTCGGCGACCCATTAATAAGGAGAGAAATCTTTGGAGTAGATATGCAGTTGAAAATTAGGTTAATCCATTGTTTGGAAAAGCCAAAAGCCTCCAGACATTTGCATAAGAATCTCCAATCAACTCTATCATACGCTTTTTGTATGTCAAGTTTGATTAGCATGCAAGGATCCTTGTTACGTTGGACTGAATGGATAATTTCATGGACTATAATAATACTGTCAAGGATCGATCTCTTTGGCACAAAGCCCGTTTGTTCTTCTGAAATGATTTCGGGGAGGAGGGACTTTAGTTTGTTGGCCAAGGATTTGGATAATATTTTATATATCGTGTTACATAGGGCAATTGGCTGAAAGTCTCTGGGCTCTTCTGAGATGTCTTTTTTTGGAATAAGAGTAAGGAAAGTATTATTTATTTCTGCTAATAAGTTTCCTGAGTTTCTAGTTGCCTCTACCGCTTCCCAGATCTCATCCCCTAGGAAATGCCAACATTTTTGGAAAAAACTTGCTTGGAATCCATCCGGACTCGGGGATTTATTTGGGTGAAGTTGGAATAAGGCGTTTTTGACTTCTTCCTTGGAGAATTTTCTATTTAGCCATTTGTTGTCCTGCTCTGTTAATAATTTTGGGATAGAAGTTAGTAGTTCTTGTTGGGGGTTTAAATCTGCATATTCATAATTATTCAGTAATTCTTTAAAATATTGAACACATTCTATTGAAATTTGTTCTGGGTTATCTGTTGAATTTCCATTTGTATCTTTGATCTTAGTTATCGGATTTATATTTTTCCTATTTTTAATACTATTATGAAAGAATTTAGTATTGTTATCTCCTTCACTTAGCCACGTTTCTCTTGATTTTTGTTTCCAATAAATTTCCTCCTTGTATAATATATCTTCATATTTTGTTAGTAACTCTTTATTTTTTATAGCTATTTTCATTTATCCCTTTTTGAATTACTTCTTTGTTTAGATCATCGATATCCCTTTCTATTTTAATTTTGCTTTCGAAAATGTTATTAAATTTATCATTGTTCCAATCTAAAATTTTATGCTTGATGTATTTTAATTTGGATATAAGGCAGAACATTTTGGATCCTGATAATTTGGGTTGTTTCCACCATTGTTCTAATAGTCGCAAGAAATCATTATCTTGAAACCACATATTTTCGAATTTAAAGGGGTTTTTAGAAGGTTTGACATCCTCTACTATTTCTAATTTAACTGGAAGGCGATCTGAACCTGCACTAGTTAATATTTCAGCATTCAGAGAGTGGTTGAAGGTTCCTATATCCCCTTGGAAAAGAAATCTGTCCAGCCCTTCTGCAATCTAACAGAAGCTTGTTTTGTGATTGTTCCACATAAAGAGACCGTTAGTTGTTGGAAAGTCTAAGAGATTATTATTGATAAACCATTGGCTGAAATCTTTCTGAGATTGAGAGATGAATTGGGATCCTCCATATTTTTCTCTGCAGTCCAAGATGGCATTGAAATCTCCACCAAGAATATTGAATTCATTTTGATGGAGTTTTAGCTGGGTTTCCAATCTATTCCTTAATGCTCTCTTATCATTATTATTGGTTGGTCCATAAATGTTAAAGATATTAAATTTAAGGGGGCATCTTATGCTTTTGACTTTTCCATATATCCAATTTTTGTTATATTCTAACTTCTCAAAAGCCACTTTTCTAGGATCCCATAATATTGCAAGGCCTCTGGACACCCCTTCGGAGATTACCATCTCAGATTTCCTAATTCCTAACTTTTGGTTAAATTTATTGCTCTCTTCTAACTTTAGTTTTGTTTCTTGTATCATTATTAATTCGGATTCGAAGGTTTTTAGATTTCTTTTTAGTATCCTTTGTTTGTTAGGGGCGTTAAGGCCCCTAACATTCCATGATATGATTTTCATTGCGCTGTGGGAAGGAACTTCCCCTTCCCTACATAAAGCTTATCTGTTAACTTAGTTTGGTTATCAGCATTTCCATCTTTAATTCTGAGCTCGTTTATTGATTTCCTTCCTCTATTCTTTTTTGGCTTTGACGTAATGGGGCTTGACAGACCTTCAATGGTAGGGGCGATACCTAGCTGTCTGTCTGAGTTTGTAATACCTTTAAGACAGTCATAAATTTCATTGACTTCTTCCGTATTCTCTTCCTGGGAGCATTCATTCCTTATTTTGTTATATATTTTCTCTACTAGATCATCTTCATGGATTACATTATCTTGACATTTTAGCCCGTCTTCTTGATCTATAAAATCTCTACCGTATTCTTCTAGAATCATATCATGGTCAATTGGGGCACTTAATGCTGTTAAAACTGTTTCAAGTTCAATGGGGATGGAATAGTTGCTTGTAGTTTGAATCACTGTCTCAGCTGTTTTACTGCATGTTTCACTCTCTCGAAGATCTTCCTTTTTATGCCATAAGGAAAGTTCATCTATGATTTCATTTTGAACCTATGTTACCTGGGGACGCGTTTCCGGCAAAAATTGACCCGCCCCTGTTTCCGAAACGTCCCGGAAACTCGGAAACTTCCGGAAACCTTTCCCTTGGCTGTCCCATGAAATTAATGTTTCAGTTTTGATAATTTGTTTCATTTCCACTCTCATGTGAGCTCTAAAGTTAAATTATTTAACACAAACATTATATGTTAAGGTTCTATAATTTATATAAGCATGTGTTATCCATGTTTTTATATGAATATTTAAAATTTCCCTATATATTTAAAATTTTCCCTATTTTTTATATAGTTGTTCCCACTGCCGTCCCCTGCTCTGAGAAAAAAAAAGCCGTCCCGGAAACCCGTTTCCCTCATCCCCTCGTCCCCTCGTCCCGTCGTCCCGGAAACCTGGGGTAACATAGTTTTGAACTTCCCTAAGATCTTCCATGATTCCTCCTACCATCCTCATTTTCTGTTCAATGCTCTGAACTCTTTCCTCCTGACTAGGTTCGTTATTGTACTGTTCAAAACTTTGCCTCTGTTCTGCTGATGTCTCTGAGGTTTTTAACACTTCAACATATTGAATTACTTCCTTATTGTCGCAATCTATGTTTAGGTTAGAAGGGATGTTAAGACATTTCTTTCTGATTTATTTGATTAAGATTTTCTGAATGATTTGGTTTATACTTATCAGTTTCATTTTCAATTCTGAAACTACCAGAATGATTAAGAAATCGAACCTTTATGTTATGATCCACTGTATTGTTTATTATTTCTATTTTCTGATTAGATTTGTTAAGGATATCTAAATTTTCCATTGTTTTTGGATCTGATTCTATTTGTCCTTCACAATCAAGGGGAGGGTTGCAGAATTCAGGTTTAAGACAGAAACTGCCGAGGGGGGAAATAAGTTCTATGGGTTCTAGGTGATGGATCGAATTATCCAATTTCACTGCTACTTAGATATTCGAGCTATTAATAAAATCCTTATCTAAATCTATGGAAGTGCCTATTTTGTTCGCAATTTCTTGAATTGTATGACTATGAATATATTCTACAGGCAAGTTAGGAAACTTGATCCATCTAACTACTTCTAAATAGCTGAGAGAGTAAGGATCGAAGTTAGGGCACCAATCTATAAATAAAAACCCATAATTCTGATAATTCGGACAAATTCCTTCCATTAGGTTGTTCTTAATACTAATATTCTTACAGTCTATGAACAAAAAATTGTTATTTGAGAGAGTAATACTTACCTGGTTTGGAAATTGGTTGTCGATCCATTTTCCAACTTCTGAGCTAGGGTATCCTGTACCTAGCCATTTTGTGAAGAGACCATGTTCTTCGCAATATTTGCTCATGCCGGAGATATATCTGGTGTTGATGATAAGTTTGTATGGTGTTCTATCCTTTTTTATGGTTTTGTAATCTGATCCTCTCCGTTTTTGGCTCAGCTTTGGTGACGTTCGATCCGTTTGCCTGGGTAACAGAGAAGTCCTCGGCGTCTCTAGTTTGTTGTTGAGATTTTCATTTCTGCGTTTGTGGGGCGGTGTATAGATCCCTTCCCCAGATTTATTTTGCGTGTCTTGAGATAGGGGATCTGCCATCCGCTCTGGCTTCTTTGTTTCCTTTGAGCCTGTAGGATTTCGCCTGTGAGGGGGAGAGTAGGGCATGGTCTTGGCCTTTCCTCCAATGTTCTTTGGCTGGAGATGCCTAAATCTATTTTTGATGGGTAGAGCGAAAGTAGAAAAATGAGGGTTTCTTGATCGAATGGCATTTCTGTTCTTGAAATGCCTAGCCCTACTTGCATTCTGTTTATGGGCTTCCTCTGTATTCTGATTTCCTGCATCTCTTATATTGTTAAAATTTCGTTTCATGCTGGTTTCCGCAACAAACATTAGGAATGAACATTCTAACACTACTTGAAGTTGAACTAGTATTTCCATTGTGCATTATTTTGTGCATGCCTTAGAGAAGAAAATTTAGTTGTTTTTTTACTGTAAATTTCTAGTTTGCAGGCAACATTTTCCTTAAGTGGTTTGCACTAGATTGAAGAGTTTATTTAGAACAATATGATAGTGAAAAGTACCAAAACAGGAATATAAAAATTAATGTGACAGTCATACGTAATTAATTGATTGCCATCTGAGTGAAACTAAACAATATCCAGGAATAGCTTCTCCATGTATCAGTTTAGAAATTTAATGATGCAAGTGATTTAGTAAATGTTTGTAAAATGCATGTTAAGCTTTAATTATGTACAATTTGATTCCTAATATTGAGAGCACTCATTGTGTCATCAGAGATCAGAATGCAGAAAATGGCCATAGTTCATCAGAACTATCTCGAAGAATCCCCAGGGATAGACCACAAGGACCACGAGATGTTTCACATCGCAAATTTCTTTTCACTTTGGCAATCACAGGAATCGCAATCATCATTGGATCATTTGTTCTTCAAAGACGCAATGCAAATCAACAGCAGTAACCGGCTGATTTTTTCCTTTACATATTGACATATTGTACATACAATAAAATTATGTGAGAAATCCAATTGATAGATAGACTTTTCTGACATACATTTCAGAGGTTTGACTCCTTTGTGTCGGTTGTCTATCTCCAAAAGTAATAACTATATGTCGTTGGTTAGGATAGAAAATATTAATTTCAAGTGTCCAATTATATCATTCATGATTCGACACCTGAAATTATAATGAGGATCATGTTGCCTTTTTTATCATCTGTGCCAGACCTGTGGCTCTAATGCATCAAATTGTATATAGTTTTGTTTATTAGATTATATATTAGTCTATGATTTACAACTGATTGAATGATCTTTTGATACAAAATGATTTTTTTTCCAGGTTTCCTGACTGTTTTCTAAAATAATTAACAACAAATACTTGTCCACAAGTAGAAAAAGGTTCTATTGAAATCAGCACTATGTGTACATTGCATTAGTTCCAGTGGTTTATGTCTTTCATAAACAACAAGGTGCACACTATAGAATGGTGGTTATGTAAGTTTTGGTTTTCTTTGGAAAATGAAGATAGGCTTTTAGCACCATGTCTGAGAAACATAGTTCCTGGACTCTCCAGGACTCTCCGAGTCCTGGTGAGTTCCGAGCCGAGTGATCCTGGCCCAGTCCCAAGGGCCCAGGACTCTCCAGAAACTCAGCCTAGGCAAGATTCCCCAGAAACCTAGTTTTTGTCGAGTCCTGCTGAGTTTTTGCCGAGTCCCAAGTCGGGTCAGCCGAGTCCGAGTCTGCGCTGAGTCCGAGTCTGGGATCTTTGCTGAAAAATATATTCTATAATAATACAATGGTAAATGGATCTGAAAGCACATGTTAAACAACCCAGGAGCATCCAGGATCGAATGCAATCCTGCACAAGTAAGAATATTTTAGGAGTTTTGTGAAGTTTTCATGTTCTGTTATATGAATTTGATGTGGGTTGTTAGTGGCTTTGGGATTAGTTTTGTGAAGCGCTTCAGGAAGAATCTGTAGTGGTGTTAGAAATGCATATTTGAAATGTTTCGAAAGGCATTAGGAGCTGCTTTGACCTATTAATCAATCGTTACACTACCTGAAGCCTCCATTTTGATCAACAGATACGGGAAAATAATACCTATTGCCATTTCAATCTTCTATGTGCAGGGCCAGAATATGATAGGGTTATTGCGTCACAAAGTTTGAAGGTCACAAGGATATGAATTTTAGTCTTTAATTCTTGCCAGCTGTAATTCAATTCTTAAGGAACTAATATTTTTCTCTTTCCAATCTATTCAAGCCAACTAATGGCAATTGAAACCCTATCTATATGTTTCTTTTCTTGTCTGGTTGCAGTTTTCTTTGATTGTTTGCTGCTAAATACTGATTTTCTATTTTGAACAAATTATCTTTTCCTTGACCGTGACTTTTAAGTTTTTCTTTAGAGTCCTGTCATGTATACTGCTTTTTTTTGACCTTGATGAACAGAAAAACGGTTTCTTGGACAAAACCTTAGGATGCTGATATCATCTTTTGATTTATTGGCCGTTGAAATCAATTTGAAGGTCATGTTTTTGCTGTTAGCCACATTGGGAAATGATTGGTTTTGACATATTTAGAAAAGGTTTTTGGTTGTGCTAATGGCATGGTGCATTCCTCAGGATAAACGACGAGGAGAAATTGTATGCAAACAGTTGTATGCTGAAAAGTGAGAAGGAAAACAGTTTGAGAGAGAGAGGGAGAGTAGTCAACAAATGTATAGGAGGCAACAATGAAGAGAATGAATGAATGTGGGATTGACTGAGAAGGCAAATAACAGAGGGAAAAACCTGAAGAGAACAATAGAGAAGTTGAAGAAGTATACAAGATAAATTAAAATCATAGTTTGTGACAGTTGGCTGTAGGAACTTCTCATGAGGGAGAAAGACGACCTTTAAGCAAGAAGTTACCAGAAGATATTGGTGAATCATTATAAGAAAAGAAAGTTATATATTTGCCTGAATTCTAGTCTTCTTGAATGCATTGTACATGTGAAAAAGCTGTGACGAGGGTAAATTTGTATTCCTCAGAAGTATTTTTGTTAAATGCAGGAAGCTACAAAAAATTTGAATAAAATTTATCAATTCAATATTGCCTCCAAATTGTTTAAAACTTTCAAGAGGATTGATATTTTACGAGACGTTAAATTGGGCAGTTTGAAACAAGCTCCCCTAGTCTAGACCTGCACTAAGTGGTAACAAAGCAAGGTTGTTGGGTTCTATCAACAGAGGCTCTAGTAAATTTGTTGTGGGTGAGTGAGGAAAATGATCAACTGCAAAGAGCTTAGGAGACATGGCACATGGAGAAAGACAGAGGATGCTCAGAGTGGCTGACATGACAGAGATATTGAAAGGGATTACAATGAGGTTGGATGCAATGGAGGAAGGACAATGGAGAGGAATTCAAGTAGATGCTAGTGAAGATGAGGAAGTAGAAGATAAGATTGGGAAATAAAGGATGTGATGAATGATGCAGAAGGAAGATTTTTAAGGGCAATGCCAAAGATGAGCATCAAACTGAGATTGGACATGTATTGTTACAGTGGCAATTTAAACTTAGAAGAGCTTATAGATTGTATATCGGCGATAGGAGAAATATTTCAATTATAAACCAATTGAAGATTCAAAGAAAGTGAAATTTGCTCGTACAAAACTAAAGGGATGTGCAACCCTATGATGGGATCACACACAAACTGGAGGAGAGGAGGAAAAGAGAAAATCAAGACGTGGGATCGGATGGTTGCAAAGATGAAAGCCAAATTTCTACTTGCAGATTATCAAATAAAATTATTAAAAAAATACAAAACCAGAAACAAAAAGAATAGAGTGTCAAAGAAAATATTGAACAAGGGCTGCACGAAGCAGCAGGAGTCCCTGCCTTCTACCAAAAGTAGGAGATTAGTTCTATAGCTGGGCATTAGCCTACTTGATAGGTAAGCTTAATAAAATTCAGAACTTCACTATCTTGATGTATTTTCCATTTGTTTTGAGCGAGAATTGGCAGGTGCCATATGCCTGGGTATGGGCTTCTACAGGGGGAGTCTTGGGGAGTCTTGCATGTTGGATTTGGTAGACATAGAAGGAGATTCAATGGATACCATTCTGAACATCTGTAACAAGAAATTGATGAATTAAAAGATCAACAACTGTGAAGCTTGGATAGTTCTAGACTCACTAAAAAAATTCAATATTGAACATTGCTACTGTGAAAGAAATAAGATAGTGGACTGCCTATCTAACCAAGGCATAGATATATTACGCAAGTAATTGGTAAAAAAATCTAATCTATTAACAAGAGTAAAGCTCAATAAATGGGCTATACAGATTTTACAAAGAGGCAAGTTTCTAAAATATAAATTGCTAGAAAGATCAAAGAAGATCTTAACAAGATATTTACAGTGTAATGTCCTCACTTTAGCAGTTGACCAAGTGTGTGTGCGTTAGTCTTGTTCAACATGGTCCCGAGGGCTAACGAAGGGTTTAAGGGGATCCTAGAGTGTTTTGGCCTAGTCATTTCCAGTTTGGGCCAAGATTTACTCAGTTTCAGACATACTTACTATTTTTAGTAAGTCGGCAGGACATAGAGGAAGCCAGTTTTGGGGATTGGATTTGATACTCCTCGGTGAGAGCTTTCCGACGAGCTATCACTCGCATTATTCGGAGTCCGATTGCTAATACATTTTAATGCCTGAAGTTTTATTAAAGTAACATTTAATTTAATTGTAAAGCATTAAAGCGTTACTTTAATATTTATTTTATGGGGATGTGTACCCAAGGGAGACATAAGTGAATATTTTAATATATGTTTTATATTGCACATCTTTTATCTCACATCACCCATGAGAGTTGAGTCGACTCTTGGAAAAAGAATAAAAGGAAGCGTTTGTGGCTTCATTAGACATGATGAATATGAGAAGAAATTGGTGTATGAGTTGCAGATCCGTTCTTGGCATTAGAGGGCGTCTATCCTCTCTTGTGACATTCTAGATGTCATTCCTGTGGGGTTTGGCCTTTGGAATCTATTGCTATCAGTTTCATTAACAGACAGATTGGGTGCATTTTCAGCTACAGGCAGATTGGGTGTTTCGTTCATATCTTCCTTTCTACTTGTCCGATGCTTATGTCATTTTGAGGGAATGATTTCAAGAAGACATTGAACCGATTGAAGGCAGATTATAGTAGTACTATAGCGCAACACTATTCATGTTACTGTAGCATGACACTATTCACGCTACTGTAGCGCGACACTATTCACGGCACTATTCATGACACTATTCACAGGTACTATTCATGCCACTGTAGCAGTAGATTTTGTAAACATTTGAATGAAACATTATTCAATAATGTTGTAGTAATTCGTGAGTTGATAACTTGCCATGTATTTGATTCTTATTGAATTAATATTTTACTAGCAGTAGTCAGTTTCCAGTTTGCATATTATTGTAGTTTCCTTCTTGTTCATGTTGTGTTTTCAAATCTATGCCAAAACATAAACAAACAAACCAATGTCTCATTTTCGGAAGTCATAAGGGGATTAAAACATTAAATGGAGAAATAAGGAGTTGGACGCAAATTGTTTGACTAAATTTCTATCAGCAGTGGGTTTGGTTTTTGGGCATTCTAGGGTGTTCATTACATTGGTATTAGAGCTATAAGTCCTGCCATCCTGTGGAGGTCTTATAGAGAATTTGGAACAGCCGGATAGAGGGAAAAGTGTTTGACAAAATATCAAAACACTAAAATCAGAAATTAATGAATTAAAAAAAACACGCTAAGCATGTATGTTTAAGCATGCAACAGAGGCCTTATAACTTCCGCCATACCAGAGCAAGACAAAACATAAATTCGAACTCACAGAGCGAGCAGTCTAGTTCATCTGCGCAGGTAGACATAGAGTCCAGTCATACAGACACAAAGGAGATATTCTTTGATCAGGACAGCAGTATGGGGGACCGAGATGATAGGAATACAGGATTAGGCGGAGGTAGGAATACTGGTCCAGATCAGGGGGAGGTAATATTCAGACAGTTACTGGATACATTAGAACATGGGCAGCGTATGCAGCAGGAGCAGAATAGGCAAATGGACATGATGTTGCAGCTTATGGCTAGACAGATGGGCATCAATATCAATCCAGGTGATGCCAACAATGGAAACAATAACAATAGGGGCAATGATAATAATGGAGGCCGAGGCAACAACAATGGTCCTGAGAATAACATTAATGATAGTAATGGACATGGCAACAATGGGAATGAGGCTGATAACTTTAGACACGTTGCACGCCTAGTTCGAACAACGAGCTCGAGACCTCTTCTACCCACCTTCCCACCTAGAGATCCGGTTCAACCAGTGAACGAACCGCAGATTACTGAGTTACAGGGTCAGTTCAAGAGGGACTGGGAGGCCAGTGGACTTGAGGATGAGACATATGCCTAGAGCAGGAAGGAGGAATCAAAATTTTGAGTTGAGAAAGAAAGTTGGAAAACTTTCCTTGCCTTATTATGATGCTTCAGGGAAGATGTCCGCACGAGCTTGGGTACAGAAGGTAGATACATACTTGCAGCTAAATCCTATGCTTGAGGAGGAGGCTATCAAGTACGCGGCTATGCACTTGGACGACGTTGCAAATGAATGGTGGCATCATGGCATGGTGACTTTGGGGCATAATTAGATTACATCCTATGAGGAATTCACAGAAAGATTGATTGAGAGATTTGACACTAGGGATCCCGAGTTACATTTCAAGGAGCTAGCATAGTTAAAACAGTCAGGTTCTGTGGATGCTTACATCGTCGAGTTTCAACGTTTGTCTGTACTTGTTACTGATATCTCTCCTAGGAGATTGGTAGTGTTATTTTGTGATGGGTTTGCTGATCCATTACGAGGTTGGGTGAAGGGACATGATCCACTCACCTTAGCTGAAGCAACTA
>MU224319.1:105281-116703 GCA_018584345.1 Thuja plicata | reverse complement strand
AGTTTTTTGTCATTTTGGTTGGTATATTAATCATTGTTCTATTATTCTTTTCTAATGTTAGTATAGTCTATATCTTTCTTTGACTCACTTATTAATCTAGTCCTATTTATAATTATTTCTATCAATTCTAATTCCAACTTTGTTATTTATAATCCAAGCTTCATTTAATCTTTTTTAATAAAGTTTAATTCTTTCATTTTGTCATTATAAACTCATTTAAACTACTAATTCAATATTTTATTACGATTAAAATTTGTTTCATTGATTTAACAAAAGTTTTGATTGTTAAATATTCTTAGTTTATTCAAATTTTGTTTAACTATCACAAATTTAATCCTCATACTTTTTTTCTAGTTCATTTTATCTCAAATCGTTTTAGTTATAAGCTTCTTATATCGTTTTTAATCAAATCCAATTATTGGTTCAGGATCAGGAGGAAGGTGTGCATCTTTCGGAAGAAACTCGAGTGGTGCATTATCAAGTACATGGTTTGTATCATCCCTCCCATCAGGTGAACCAAAAGGAAGATCAATACTCAAGTCAGAGACCTTCAAAGGCCGATCCTCAGAATGATGCTGAGACGAGGTGAACTGAAATGGGCCCTGGTCTTCATCAAAAAACATCACAACTGAAAATAACACGATAAGTGTCAATATCAATCAGACGGTAAGCCTTATGGTTGTCACTATACCCTGTAAACATGAGCTTCTGACTCTTGGAATCCAACTTAGTGCTCTTAGCATAAGGAATCCACACATAAGATAAAGAGCCAAAAACTTTCAAATGGCTGATCCGAGGTTTGCGACCAGACCATGCTTCCTCAGGAGTCTTATTTTTAATAGCATAGTGAGTGACCTATTAAGAAGATAGATTGCTGTGAATATTGCTTCTGCCCAATATTTCCTAGGAACGTTCCTATGTTCCAGCATAGACCTAGCCATCTTTGTAATGGTGCAGTTGCAACGTTCTACAACACCGTTTTGCTGAGGGGTGTAAGGTGTGGTTAAGTGACGTTTTATGCCATGAGTATCACAGAAAGTAGAGAAGGCAGAAGAACAAAACTCCCCCCCCATTATCAGACCTAAGAGTAATAATAGAAGAAACAAACTCTTTTTCTACTAAGGCCTTAAATTTCTGAAATACAGTAAACACATCTGATTTTTTCTTTAGGAAATACACCCACATTTTACGACTGAAATCATCAACAAAAAGCAAGAAATACTTGTATCCAGTAACGAAAGTAGTATTCATAGGACCACATACATCAGTGTGGACCATCTGCAGTACCTTGGAGGCTCGCCATGAGTCACCATCCTTCAATGGTGTCCGGTGCTTCTTCCTAGCTTGGCAAGCTTCACAAACTCGAGGACTCTGAGTTTGAATATCAGGTAGGCCATGTACTAAGTTGTCCCGAACAAGCTGTGCAAGATATTGAATATTCAGGTGACCATATCGCTGATGCCAGAGACTGGTGAGAGAGGAAGTGTGCCGTGAAGGGATGCTCAAGGGAATCGCCTATGTCCACAAGTCTATAGAGACCATGATCCTCAATGCCAACAGCGAGAGTAGTGCTAGAAGCACAATCAACAATCAAGCACCTATGGGCACTGAAAATAACATCCAGTTGAGGAGAATGCCGCATAATTTGACTGACTGAAAGGAGATTAAGTTCCATACCAGGAACATAATGCACATTGAGGAATAGGAGACGCCTTCTGCCAGACTGTATCTGAACATTGCCCTTGCTGACAATAGAGTACTCTTCACCACCTCCAAAAATAACTGAGTCTGTGTAGGAAGAGAATTCAACAATCCAATCACGCCTATGAGTGAAATGGCGAGAAGCACCAAATCAATGTACTAGGCAGAAGACTTCACATGATCTGCATGTCTTTTAGCCACGAAGGCATAAAAGACAGATTCTTGTTATTCTGTGTGCTCAGCAACATTGGCTTGAGGCTGAAACCTTCCTTGCTTCCGCTGCTTGGAACCCAGTCTGGTACGACAATCTTTGATCAGATGACCAAATTTGTGACAGGAATTGCACTGCACCTTTTTCTTAGAGCCATCCTGAGATTGAGAAGGGCCCTTCTGCTGAAAGGACTGATATGACTGAAATTTTCCTTGATCCTTGTGAAAGGATTGGACTGCAAAGGCCTGCTCTGAGGAGGACGAGGTGGCACTGCTACCAAACTGTTGTTTCCAACGATCCTGCTGCAGAAGTTTGGTGCACAACTCTGGGAATTTTAGATCCACATTAGTCGAAGTAATGTTGAGAGTTTCTATGAAGTGCTCATAGGATGATGGTAGACTTTTCAGAGTAATGACTACCATATCTTCTTCCTCCATCTTCCTACCGATAGCTTCAAGCTGATCGAGTATGTCTTTAATTTTCGTGAGATGCTCCTATAAGGACATGCATTCATCCATCATGATGAAGAACAGTTGGTTCTTCAGAAAGAATGCGCGACTTTTGTCGGATGTCTCATGCAACTCCTTTAGATGCTTCCATATGTTGGCAACAGATTTGCCAGAAGGAATATGAGGCAGTTGATCATCAATGACAGAGAACTTGAGAAGCATAACAACTTCTCGATTCTGATCGTCAAACTTGTCTTGATCTGCAGGGACAGAGGTCGCACGAGTCTCTGTGCCTAGAACAATCACATCCAGGCATCGATACTCGAAGATGGTCAACATGCGTTGCTTCCAGGTGTTATAATTACGGTCGTTGAATCGTTGATTGCATTCCAACATCAAATTGGTGAGTGACGCCATTTTGCACGCTTCCCAATGTAGAAAAAGTGAGAAAGAGAGAAGAGGCACGGATACAGAATTCAAAACATGAATCCCAATGTAGAAAACAAAGGCTGAATCAGGTATAAACTTCAAAAAATGAAGTACGGTTGGCACAAATTTCAAGAAAAATTTATTGGTGACCTAGAAAAATTTGACGAAGACCTAGAAGAAATCTGGGAAAACCCAGAAGGAATCTGAAATCAGATTTGAAATCAGTTGGCACAAATTTTGAGGCATGGAAAATGATGCACTAGAAAATTCTGAGACTGACCCAGTTGAGTTCTCAAGAAACCCACCAAGAATCTGCAAGAAGAGTTAGGATTCGACACGGAAAAATAGAGTTTTGAATGAAACCCTAGCCGACAGATCAAACCTTAAAAAAAAGTGCAAAAATCTTGTCTTATAAATGGCGGATTTTGCCAGAAGAGGGCAGAGAACGACCATAAAGAGGGTCGTTTGCAGCTGGAGGCAAGAAACTTCGACCCAGAAGACAGTCGCAGAAGAAAAAAAATGACAAGAAAAAATCGCCCGCAGTTGCATTAGCAAAAAAAGCGGGCCGCCATTACCAAAAATGGGCCGCAGAGCAGAAAGGAGGAGCCACGACCACAAAAAACAAATGCAGGAGTGACGCGGGCGAAGGAGAACGTGCTGATGGATGCAAACACGGCCACGAAAAACAACTGTTTTTCAGAAAGTTCTTTGCGAAATCGTAGACAGAGAAAAATCACGATTTTTAGAACTTCTTGGTTTGCTTGAGGATTTTTTACAAAAAACCCTAGTAGCATTTTTGAAACAAAGAGTCCAAAAAAAATTTCACAGAAAATGATTTCGAAAAAAGAAGATAATTTCAAAAATGAAACTATTAATTTTTTTTTGAAAATGAAAATGTGGCTCTGATACCATATTACGCAAGTAATTGGTAAAAAAATTTAATTTATTAACAAGAGCAAAGCTCAATAAATAAGCTATACAAATTTTACAAAGAGGCAAGTTTCTAAAATAGAAACTGCGAGAAAGATCAAAGAAGATCTTAATAAGATATTTACAACAAGTTACAATATTGAGCATTAATACTAAACATAATAAAATATTATTCTAATAAGATAGGGACAAGGAACAAACCATTGACAATCATTTGGAGGAAAGGTTTGGTTTAGATAGCTAGTGGAATATCATACTCAAAAGAAAATTAATATCTATACAACACACATCATATGAGAATATTGTAATGTTTCTTTAATAGTCATCTTAGTTAGTCTTTAGTTTATTAGGTAGTTCCTATTTTCGTCTTTAGTTCACGATTGTTTCTTTTAGAAACATCGCCTTTGTAAATCTATATAAAGAACTTTCATCTCCTCTGTTTAATACAACATCGATTTATCGTAACATGGTATCAGAGCAGGTCGATGAGATTTTATAAAATTTGGCAATTTTTTAAAGAAAAATTCGAGCCTCTTCTGATTTGGAATTTTTTTTTCCAGAAATTTTTATTTTTATTTTTCAAAATAAAAATTGGAGATATTTTATGAAAATTACGTGGTTCATCTTCCAAGATTTTTGCTAAAAATCACGAGCTTGGTCGAGGGTTTTGATTGTGTGATTTCCTGGTTTGAGCATAAGTCTCTTATTTTCAAAGGTTGCATGTACTTGCATGTTGCTTGCATGCGCTTTTTGTGAGTTGTATGTTGCTTGCATATGCTATTTACCACACAGTCTCGTGTTTTGCTGCATGAAGGTTTCACTAATAGATTTTCATAAATTTTTCCCTTAAATTTTTTTGATGAGTTTTCATAAATTTTTCCCTTCAATTTTTTTTGATGGGTTTTCATAATTTTCCCCTTCAAAAAATTTCTGATGGGTTTTCATAATTTTTTCCTTAATTTTTTTTTGATGGATTTTCATAATTTTTTCCTATAAATTTTTTAAATTATATAATTTGCAAAGTTGTGTGGGATTCCTTTTGTAGGTTTTTATCATTTTTTTCTAAAAAAACCAATAATTTGTAATCTTGGGTTTGGCGATATTTTGTCAAAAATTGTGACTTTTTGCAATTTGTTTTGGGGCGTCGTGCTCTTCTACACATATTTGGAGGGTTCGCAAAATTTTCCTCAAAATCGTGGTAGTTGTTGTCAATATGTCTGGCTACAAGGAGGGACAATTTTGTTATCCAACATCTGGTTGGACGTTTTGTAATGATTTCTGGTTAGAAGTTTTTCAGATTCTAGCAGGGTTAGTGGCAAAGTTAGTGGCAAGCTCTTGTCTCTTGTTGTAGAGCATTTTGAAGAAGGGGTCAACCTTCTCTAATTTTTTGGATGAATTTTGGCCACTCTTGGTAATTTTGTGCTATAGAAGGGTTGGTAAAAAATGGATAACAACTAACCTACTCTATAGGAAATAAATCTAGCTAGAATGCCTATTTATTGTAAGAGGCATGAGGTCAAGTGCCTATTTTCTAGGTACATTATTTCCTAGTGCCCCTTTAGAAGAACATATTTTTGATTGGATGGAACTTACACTGCTATCTTGCTACCAAGAAAAGGAAAATAAAGGTAATTCATGTTGCATGTAAATGAGAAGCCTTGTACTCAAAGAAAATTTATTGAGTTTTGTCAAAAAAATTGTACACATGAAATTGTAGAAAGCAGAAAAGTATTTGGGAAAGGGGGTATAAATATTTAATGATATGATTTTGACCTCTGTAACTAGGAGACACTTCTCCACCCCTCTGAGACGTGTCTTAGAGATGGAGACGCGTCTCAGAGACTTTTCGCACTTCTTGAGACTTCATTTTCAGCTGGAGACTTCACTTCCACATCTCCCGTTGTCTCCCCGTTTCTCGCAGGTTACTTGCTGTCTCCCACGTATCTCCTTTGATCAAATGCATGTGAAAAGGTTTAAAACAAAATAAAAATGTTGTTTTACTCATTCAACAACCATGGTGGATTAAGCAATTGAACTAGATGACCTTGACGAATTAACCCCAATCTACCACCACTAGAGGAACTTGAGTTTGAGAGATGATTATTTGGAAAATATCATAGCTGAGGACCTTGATATCAATGATCAAAAAGATGAGGAGTGGAAGATAGATTTCTGATTTCCATTTTTTATTTGCATATCAGCATCAAACTATCAATATTTTTGAATTTCAATATGTAATGATAATCTAATATAAAATATGTAGTGTGAGTTTTAACCTCTTTGACTCTGACAGTTAATGTTAATGTTAAGCTTTACCACTATTCTCGTTTTCAAAGTTCTGTCATGATATTTTTTTGGAAATTATTAAATTATATTAAAAAAATTGGCGTCTCCAAGTGCCTCGTCTCCTATTTTTCAAAATTAGTTGTACTAGTACTAGTACCAGTACTAGTCTCCAAAGTCTCCAAGTACCCCCATCTCCTAGTGACCTTGATTTTGACCAATGATCTTTGTATTTCAAGTTCCATTTGAGCTTAGTTTGAGGTTGGGTATTATATGGCTTCAGACATTGTGGAAAGGGCACAATTTTGTTTCTGAACATTCCTATTGATGCCTTCCAACATATTTGCACCATCAAAATGATGCTCCTGTATTTTTTGAAGAAACAAAATTAAAATATAAGCACTTATGAGAGATCCCAATACTAGAGAGGAGAAAATGAAAATGAAACAAATAATTGCATTGCTTTAACATTTCAAGAGGTAAGGCAATTACGTCACTCAAATTGAAAATCTTGTGATGATTGAGGCCTTCATTCTCCTCATATTTGGCTGCATGTAATTCACTTAGGTACTGAAGCTCCAATAGCTTCGTAAGAATATACTGTTTGATATAAGCAAAAAGAAAGGAAAAGTATTGTTGCAACCTTTTCACATCATTGCCCCATTACAATTGGGGACCCACTCTTTTGCTTTGTATTTTAGTGGTTTGCTTAGGTAGGTCTTGGATTAGTAGCATTTCACAAGGCTTAGGTGACGATGAAGTAGAAAATTTGAGCAACATAGAGATTCGAGAGATGAGAAGTGAAGCATTTGGGCAATAAAAGAATGGAAGTGTAGGGGAACTTTCAATCCGCAAGTCAGAATCCCAACACTCGTCTAATTTCCGATCACCTTGTAGGCATAATCCTTGCAACATGCAAATTTTCAACCTTCATCTTGAGGGAAATCCTTGCAAGGTCATGTTCACAATCAATGCTAAGATGAGGAATCTGGTAGCCATAGGTGCTTCAATTGAAAGATTGTCCAAACCAGTTGTAAATCTCCAACTTTATTTGGGAACTTTTCTTTGTGCAATCCAAAGAAGGCTTGTCTTTTGATAAAAACCCCTAAGTATGGATAGAAATTCCCAATGAAGGCCTAATTTCTACCTTATGATGAAGTTGTCCAAATGAATTTCCAAGGTTTGATATTCATGGTGATTAAATTCTCTAAATGCGAGGCAAGTTTTGATGGAATTCCTAATCAATTGCTCATTTCGACTTGTATGGCGAGGAAAATCCTAGTTCCTAGTGGATTTCAGCCCAACCTTGGGTAGAATTCCCAACAATTTTAACGATTATGAGCTAAGTTGTAAGCCAATTCCCAATTAGAGGTGGAAATCCAACCTCCTCTTTGAGGGAAATCATTGGCGAGTTTGGAAATTGGACTAAGTATGCAATCAAAATCTTAACACTTGGTGAATTTATGACTTGATCTCTATGCAAAATTCTAACAACTTGTGAATTAACGACATGGATCTAAGAAAAATTTCTAGTGTGCATAATATTTCCAATCTCCCTTGGAGGCAAAGTCTTAACAAGTGTAAAGAATCAAATCCCCTTCTAAGGCAAAATCTAAAAATGTTGCTAAAATCTGATATGTTTTGGGGAAAAGTCCAAACACCTAGTGGAATTCCGACCTTCCTTTGGATAAATTCTAGACAAGCACGAGAATTTCGATTTGCATTTGAAGAGAAAATTCCAAACAAAGGTGGAAATTCTAATCCCAATTCTATGAAAAGTCCTAACATGACATGGATTTTTGACCATCTATTGATGAGTTCCTTAGGAATGATGAAGTTTGCTCAATATTGTTAATGTATTATAGCATCATTCAGATTAAATTCCATTATTATATATAAAATGAAGAATTAATTTTTTTTTGATAGGTAATATTTTTGATTGTATTGATAAGTAAAAGATTATTGATAAGTAAAAGATTACATTGAGAGTTACATTGGCCATCATTGGCTACCGGTTTCAAAAAGCAACAGAGACATCATAAATTACATTGTTCTTCCATGACTAGGATCGACTATGCAGTAGAAGACAAAAAACCCCAAACAACCAAGAAGTTTTTCTATCAACAGAAAACGCAAAAAGAGACAGTGGCCATACTGGCTGTACCACTTGGCAGCCTGTTCTTTAGTGAAGTTGCAAAATGCGCCACCTTCAGTCACCAGAGCTCCGACATTGCTCCTTGCCTCGGTTCTCCCACACCTTGCTACACTCTGATCATCTCCCACTGCACAGGCAACATTGGCCCTTTCCTTTTTCTTGGTTGTTGGCAACTGGCAACGGGTTTGTGGGCGTCCATCCTCTCCGATAGGCACTGCAGAATTGATTGTGGTCTTTTTCTTCTTTCAGCAACCCGCAAGCCCGTCCTCTTCTCCAAGGCAACCACCAGTTCTTTCCATCCGCACAAGGCCCAAGCAAGGTGTATGTCTTCGGGACAAGCTGTAGACCATAGAACCAGAGGATGCAGTCCTTTGCTACCATGACCTATCATACGAAAGGGAGCGTCAACCATCTTCAAATCCAGGCCAACCTCCTCCTAATTAATGATCTCCTCCACCCCTTTAGCCCATTTAATTACCAGACACTGCCTAACCACCCGACGCACCTCCTCTTTCAACTCAGCCACCATGAGTGCAATGCCCACAAACAAGGATGAGATATCCAGGTTTGTTCTCGGCCTCCACCCAGCCTGTAGAAACTGCTCCCTGAATAACTCCCTGATAGCAGACTAGAAGTCATCCCCATCCTCGGTGAAAATGTGGCTCAGTCGATTCATGGTGATGGGACCTTCGAAAGCGGGGATTTGGCCGTTTGTGGACAAGGAGAAATTGGCTTCTATTGTAACCAGAGAAATCTGCCGCTACTCAAATTGTGTGTTACCTTTGTAATGGGTGGTTTTTTAAACATGGGTTCGAAGCCTCTAGATCACGGGGATGCTGCCATCATGCCTCTGTCCTTCCATATTTTCCCATTAATGGCCTTGTACTGTGTCAGCCTTCCTTTATTATATATATGCACACTTATATATAAAAATGATTTAGAATAATAACCATATGTAATTTATTATTAACATTGCCGATGAACTGATTATACATAAATAATAATTATTGATTTATAAAAGCATATGATATTAAATCGATTAAATTAAGCCATTGGTGCAAATAAATTTGACCGACTATTAGTCATTGTCGGCTTAACGATAATCTAAAGCGGAGTATGAAGTCGTGGGGTCATGCCCACGAAGGGACATGACTCCACGTGAACTACATTCACGTGGAGGCATGTCCCCTCATGAGCATGCCTATAAACATATAAATATCGATGAATCGGTAAATATGTTTCACACAGAAATATATAAGTGCTTTAACATATATATTGACCATCAACGATCTACATACATACAGATCAAGTTTATTACGTACATGTATCATCTTAAAATTGAAGCACTTCCATGTTAAGAGCATTTAGCCCTCCTTAGGGGACGTTTTTGACCTCTATCATATCATCCTCCTATTTCTGCATCATCTCGTGCTTCTGTGCCTGTTCAGGACCCTGATTGGGCCTCTCCGGGCACCTCCTACCCCACCTGGCATATTTTCCAGGGGTTCTGACCCCCTGGGTCAAGGTCGACCTCGACCTTGACCTAGGTCAGGGTCGACCTCGACCTTGACCAGGGTCCCCCTTTCAAAACAGGAAGCTTGTCGGCT
Organism: Thuja plicata; assembly: GCA_018584345.1. Classification (NCBI taxonomy): domain Eukaryota; kingdom Viridiplantae; phylum Streptophyta; class Pinopsida; order Cupressales; family Cupressaceae; genus Thuja; species Thuja plicata. Next base: position 106,938 of record MU224319.1, on the reverse strand, counting down.
GCCGGGGGTCATCAAAAATTTAGTTTTACCGCTTTCGAGTCGGCTATTTCAGGTTCCGAAGCGTTGATTCCTAAATTATATTTAATATAGGTCCTCTTCTAGGGGTAAAGGCTTTAATGGGAATTTAATCCTCCTATGTAGGCCTCCTTAGAAGATTGTGCCCTAATTTCATATAAAAGGGAGCCTTCTCCTCTCATTTTCTCAAAGCATTACGAATGATAACCATCATCAAGAAAGCTAAGCCTTCTAAGTGCAAAAAGCTCTAATCAAGATTTTGTCAAGAAGCAAGAAGTTCTACATATTTCCAAGATCTCAAGGTGTTCAAGTCTTCCTCTCAAGCATTCAAGTTCTCCATTGAAGATCAATGATTCAAGCTTTCAAGCCTTTGAAGGGATTAGGTGCAAACATTCAAGATTCATCATTCAAACCCTAGATCTAGCCATCATGGTGGTGTGATCTTCCTTCAAGATCCTTTGTGCATCCTTAAGACTCTTTCATCATCTCTTCAAAGTGGATTTCAAGCATACAATCATGGAGGTTTATGGTTTGTAAAGTCCATTGCTTTCATACTTGCATACATTTTAATTTCAATTACATATCTGTTGAATATCATAGCTTCATTGTTAGATTCAATTCTACTACTTGCTAGCATTCTGTACTTTATTGATTTCAAGGTTAATTCCTAAATTGGGGTTTGACTAAGGCAAACTCCTCTCCCACAAAAAACAATCCTCTTTTTCTTACAGGTACAGGTTCAGAATAACATATTTGAGACCAGATCTAGATACCCTTTTCGGCTTTCTTTCGGACGACGTGAACAAAATCTCTGTCGGACCTGTGCAGGCCAGGGTCGACATTATTGGGTCAGGGTTGACATTTGTGGGTCAAGGTCGACCTTTTACATAAGAAGACATCAGAACGGAAAAAGATTTCTGGGTTTTGTTCGTCTCTGCGTTCTGGTTCGGGATCAACTGTCAGTTTTTCCAGAGACAGTCTACAAACCTCAGAAAACAACATTCTTTGATCTGCAATATTTCATGGTTAGTGCATTTCTCCTATTTATTCAATTATTGTCATACATCATTTCTATACATATAATTAACAAAATTTAAGATATCTTTCTTATTATTCTCCTTTCCGAATAGTTGATTCATTTGTGTATTAACCCTTCTTTTGGGGTTGATCAACTTGGATCTTCCATTTGTGCATTTGGGAATAAAAGGGGAACATCTTATTTTCTCCCTAATCACAATTACAATAATTCAATTAAAGTAAGGTTAAGGAAATCAATATACTCTAAGCAAATCAAACAACAATTAACAATCAAACCTCCTTATACCAATTTTATATCTTACATTTTGGTAATCACAACACATACACGATTTCCTCCTTTACATTTTGGTGAACCCGTGATAGACAACTCCTCTTTGGTGTTAGATTTACATATTAGATTAGAATTTACATAATACTTATAAAATATCCAAAAACACACTTCTTGCATTTTCATCATGAAATTCTTTTGGTGTATGTCTATTTTTCTCATTATCCTTCTTTTAGCATCTCTTTATAGTACCTATGATGTCTATGAGAGTGTCATCCATTTTATCATGTTTGTTAATCTTCATGTTTCACTTGCTTATGCTATTTTAAGATTGAC
>MU224319.1:89598-105231 GCA_018584345.1 Thuja plicata | reverse complement strand
ATGCTATTTTAAGATTGACCAATACTAGTCTCCCTACTTTCAAAAATTTAATTAAGGATTTGTGTAGTGGACTTATTGTTCTTTTAGATTATGTGAAGAATTTGGTAGATGATACTCCATTACCTAATCTTCCTAATCCTAATCTTAACCTTCCTAATACAATCATTTCTAATAAGCCCACTCCTATTCTTCCATCTTCCATCCCTAGTTCTTCTCATACTTTTGTTAAGGCTCAAACTATGGTACAAGACAAGGATGTGCAAGAATTTCTAGATTTACCTTCTCCTTCTTATCCTATCCACGGTGATAATAAAGGAAAATCCAAAGAAATTTCTCCTAAAACCATTGTTCCAACTTACACAACATTCTCTCATGAGCATCATAATCAATCATCTCCCATAGATTCTATGCAAGATAGGTATACTACTGGATACACTATGGTAGATAAACAAGGTTATAAGGGTTTAGGGCTTGGTGTTAATGAACATGGCATTAAAAACCTGATTAATGTATCTCCTAAACATGATATGCATGGTATAGGTTATTTATCTTCTCAATTTCATGTGGCTGATATTAACTATTGTCCTCCTCTTGATATTCTTCTTCCAACACCTACCTTAGATCATCCTGATACTCCTCAAGATATGGCTAAGAAAGTGTATGTCCAGTTAATGAATTCCAAGAAAGAAAACTTTAAACCTATTCTGAAAAATGCTTTACATAAGTAAAAATGTCCTTTCCATAATAGTAATAAACATTTACTTTCTGATTGTGTGCATTTCAAATTATATGTTAGAGATAGAGCTTCTTATGGAATTATATCTTATTCCCGAGCAGTATTACAATTTCTTCATAATTTTGACATAGGGCATTCCCCTCATTCTTCTACAAGTTAGAATATGTTTCTCCTCTTGTCTCTTAAACTGGGGGGCAAGAGGTATTCTATTACAGTCTTATAGGATCCATTATCCTCTTAGCATGAATGTTGTTTTGAGTATAATTGATTATCCTTTCTTCATTCTATCCTTATAACTTCCTACACTCATGATATTCTTTCTAGGACATCTGTTTTGTAAGGATATCTCTTATTTTTATAACTTTGATATACTTTGATATATCCCTTGTCGTCATCTCTGGGGGGCAAGGTATTTTCTCCTTCTACCTCTATCTAAGGATCTACTTTCCTTAGCTTAGTGGAATTTGTTTATGTTGCAAACATTATTTTCCTTATAAAGATCTATGTTTTGACCATGGACACCTTATTTGAGAGGTGAATGTCCTAGGTCATAACCTCTTCTTTATTTTGCAAATTATTTTCTTTATAAACTCTTGCCCTTGCTTTTTGGTTAGAGTTTGTTATCCTTCATTCCAAGATTCCTCATCCTCTTCATTGCAAGGGGCTTGATGATTGAATCTTTGGTCCCTCTTGTCTCTAGAAGATGACATTTTGTCCTAAGAACTCCTCTGTGGTAGGGCTCTTGTCGATAAGATCTCTTCCTCTTTGAGGATCCTTTTTCCATAAGTGACATATACATTTCACGATTATCTATGTTCTTAGATGTAAGGGTCAATACTCTTCACTAAGAATATGGTGTACATTGTTGTAAAGTGGGATATCTCCTTACCTTGTGAAGTAGGTATCCTCTTTTCTTTTCCTTATCCTGCCTAGTGGGTAGCCATGATAAGGAGGGGGGCATATATAGGGTCTCCCTTGTACTATAATTTACATTTATTTACATTTTTCAGCATGCTAAATCCTTGGAAGGTAACACACACAAGTTGCTAAATCCTGAAGAGACACATTTTTACTTTTATGTTTGCTAAATCCTTGGAAGGTAATGCACACAAGTTGCTAAATCCTGAAGAGACACACTTTTTTAATTTTATGTTTGCTAAATCCTTGGAAGGTAATGCACATAAGTTGCTAAATCCTGAAGAGATACACACCCTTTTTATATGCTAAATCCTCGAAAGGTAACACACACAAGTTGCTAAATCCTAAATGGACACACATTTTATATTCCATAGTGATACAAGAATGTTGATCTATGGATATTTTCAAAAGCCGTCAGAAGACACATTTACAATTAAAAGCACAGTTTTTGGGTGAACCTGTTGGGCTCTCCCTCCGTGGTGATCCATAGTAAGGTGGGAATCCTACTAGGTGAGGTAATCACTTTCTCTTCTCACTTTCACTTTCATGCTAGTAGGATTAGATCATGAAGCTATGTTATCTATGGTGTTGTTCTTGTCTTATGTAGTCATGTATGTTTTTTATGATTGATTTCTCTTTATCTTCCATATCTTTATGTATGTATTTTGAGTTAGAATCCTTGGTTTGGGGGCTCATATCCTTGACTTAGTGATATTCTATCTCGTTGCAACCCACTAGGATCCTTTTCCTCTAACTTTACTGTGAGCACATTCGATTTACGTACTCCCGCTAAAGTGGGGGCTTAATGTATCATCTTAAAATGGAAGAACTTCCATGTTAAGAGAATTTAGCCCTCCTTAGGGGATGTTTTTTACCTCTATCATATCATCCTCCCATTTCTGCATTATCTCATGCTTCTGTGCTTGTTCAGGACCCTGATTGGGCCTATCTGGGCACCTCCTACCTCACCTGGCATATTTTCCAGGGGTTCTGACCCCTTGGGTCAGGGTCAACCTTGACCCTGACCTAGGTCAGGGTCGACCTCAACCCTAAACAGGGTCCCCCTTTCAAAATAGGAAGCTTGTCAGCAACCGGGGGTCATCAAAAATTTAGTTTTCCCGCTTCCGGGTCGGCTGTTTCGGGTTCCGAAGCATTGATTCCTAAATTATATTTAATATAGGTCCTCTTCTAGGGGTAAAGGATTTAATGGGAATTTAATCCTCCTATGTATGCCTCCTTAAAAGATTGTGGCCTAATTTCATATAAAAGGGAGCCTTCTCCTCTCATTTTCTCAAAGCATTACGAATGATAACCATCATCAAGCAAGCTAAGCCTTCTAAGTGCAAAAAGATCTAATCAATATTTTTTCAAGAAGCAAGAAGTTCTACATATTTCCAAGCTCTCAAGGTGTTCAAGTCTTCCTCTCAAGCATTCAAGTTCTCCATTGAAGATCAAGGATTCAAGCTTTCAAGCCTTTGAAGGGATTAGGTGCAAACATTCAAGATTCATCATTGAAACCCTAGATATAGCCATCATGGTGGTGTGATCTTCCTTCAAGATCCTTTGTGCATCCTCAAGACTCTTTCATCATCTCTTAAAAGTAGATTTCAAGCATACAATCATGGAGGTTTATGGTTTCTAAAGTCCACTGCTTTCATACTTACATATTTGCATACATTTGAATTTCAATTACATATCTATTGAATATCATAGGTTCATTGTTAGATTCAATTCTACTACTTGCTAGCATTCTGTTCTTTATTGATTTCAGGGTTAATTCCTAAATCGGGGTTTGACTAAGGCAAACCCCTCTCCCACAACAAACAATCTTATTTTTCTTATAGGTACAGGTTCAAAACAGCAGATTTGAGACCAGATCTGGATACCCTTTTTGGCTTTCTTTCAGACGATGCGAACAGAATCTCTGTCGGACCTGTGTAGGTCAGGGTTGACATTATTGGGTCAGGGTTGACATTTGTGGGTCAAGGTTGACCTTTTTCATAAGACGACATCGAAACGGAAAAATATTTCTGGGTTTTGTTCGTCTCTGTGTTCCGGTTTGGGATCAACTGACAGTTTTTCCAAAAACAGTCTACAAACCTCAGAAAACAACATTCTTTGATCTGCAATATTTCAAGGTTAGTGCATTTCTCCTATTTTTTCAATTACTGTCATATATCATTTCTATACATATAATTAACAGAATTTAAGATATTCTTCTTATTATTCTCCTTTCTGAATAGTTGATTCATTTGTGCATTAACCCTTCTTTTGGGGTTGATCAACTTGGATATTCCATTTGTGCATTTGGGAATAAAAGGGGAACATCTTATTTTCTCCCTAATCACAATTACAATATATAATCAATAAAATTCAATTAAATTAAGGTTAAGGAAATCAATATAGTCTAAGAAAATCAAACAACAATTAACAATTAAACCTTCTTATACCAATTTTATATCTTACATTTTGGTAATCACAACACATACACGATTTCCTCCTTTACAGTACATACCAATATTGGTATTGGCAACGATAAAATTTTGGATATGATAAATAGAAGACATTAATTTAATTGTGTCAATCATATATCAGCTGTAATTCATATATCAAGTTGTTATTGGTACAATACATAATTGTAAACATAAAATTTGAAAATTCTCTATATCCAAAATCTGGTAAAAATTTCAACATGGTATCAGAGCAGGTGTAAGGAAAAGATCAGATCAGATTTCCAAAATTAAGGCAATATAACTACCATAAATATTGTAAAAATATTACATTCGTCAAGATGCTGAATGGAGTTAGACTTGAAGACATACTTGAAGGTGCTTCAAAATTTGTAGCTTAGAAATTTTGAATGATGCTTACATTAAAAGAACACGAGTTAAATACAATGGTAGAAAATGCAGACCCTGAACCTAGTGAGAAAGATGAAAATATTCAATGGGAAAAGAACACCAAAGCAATGAAATCATTGGTAGATAGAGTGAAAGATCACATAGTGCCTATTATCACCAAATTAGACTCAACATATGCTATGTTCAAAGCCCTATAAGACATGTTCGAGATCAACAACACTAGTAGGGTTCTTGCTCTTAAAAATCAACTTCGCCACATGAAGATGAATCAGGGAGAGACTATCACCTCATACTTTATGAGGATAATGGATTTAAGAAATCAACTCTCCACAATTGGTCATACCTTTGATAGTAAGGAATTAACAATGATAGCCCTAAATGGAATTCATGTCTCATGGGAATCATTTATTCAAGGAGTACGTGCTTGCTCCAAACTTCCTAAATTTGACTAATTGAAAAAAAACTGCATTCAATAAGAGCCTAGATTAATGACTAGAGGGATCAGTGTGAATTCCACAAAAGAAGACATTTAGATTCTAACCACTCAATCTCACAAAAGAGGGAAAAAGACTAACTTCAAAAGGAAAAAAGGGCAAGGACACAAGTGGGAAAAAATCATTCAAGAAAATGAGGTATCTGTTAGTTCTTTTTCTCGCTGATCCCTTGTACACCTCCGACTTAGGTATATTCCTCTATAGGCCCAAGCACTGATTCAACAAGGAGAGGAAATAACGTTCAACAAGGTCCTAAAACCTTCTGCACTTTGAGCTCCACAAACTCAGTTGGGTATTACCTATCTTCTGCCTTCAATATTCAGCATCTTCACAAATAGGAAGGTATGGTGGATGCTATCATAAAACATGTAAATGGTAATAGATTTTATAAAGATTGATGAGACCCACACATTCTAACATATCAGACCACTACCCTACGCAATGGGTATGAAGTCACTCTAAATGAAAATATTCTTAACAACAACATACATCAAATGTAAACTTGCAAATGATCTCTGAAATTGACTATGCCTTACATACTCAATTCACACTTCTTGCAAGCAGATGCAATTATCCAATTCATTACAATTCTTTACTCATTGAAACTACTTTAAGGATGTTTAATTCTCTCTGAAAGAAACCCTAAACTAGTTAGACCCTTTGCCTTACAAAGTGATGGATCAAAATGTCCTTAACAACCAACCCAAATGAATACAAGAAACTAAAACAAAGACATTACTATTCAATAATATTTCAAAAATTACAGGAGGTTACATACATATATTATTGCTAAAACATATAAAACATTTGGAATCAGAGCCAAAAGGACCACTGATAGTCTTAATTTAATATGCAGAGCTTACAAGCTTTATGTGGCATAAAATTCCCATCCTTACAAATGACTCAAAAAACCCTAGTTATACCAATTGGATACCACAAGTTTGGACCGCCTCAGGGAAAAAATAAACCCTAAAACACAACCACCACAACTTGGGAACCAAACCAACATCAATGCAGAATAGACAGGGAAGCAACAAAAGTCTCATAATATCTTCAAAATCTGATTGAAAACCTAAATCGCCACCAATAAATATTTATGAAGCCACAAATTATATCTCTTAGGCACCCTACAACCACATAAATGCAACCCAAAAGATCAGGTTGATCCATCTACTCTGCAACTTGGAAAAACACCACCAAGGCCAAAAAACCCTCTGCGTAGGTTTGAAAATTCAAATTATACTGGCTCTAATGATTACCGTGGCATGGAAACATTATCAATGACCGAGACTGAATCACACCTTCAAGTTTAAAACACAACCGTTGATCTTCACTTAAAAGAAAACTATGAGCACAAGACACCTGGTAGTTTCTCATAGCATCTCGGTCCCATGTTTGACTTTCAGACACATGTCAACCAAGTGTGAACCCTCGATGAATATCCTCCATGCATCCCTCGATCAAGGATTTACACCTGCCATCTGATCATATCTATCATGACGGTCTTTTAACCTGCCTTAGCTCTAGCCCCACAATCATAGGATGCTACGTTTCAAATGGTCGCAATGCCTCAATGGTTAATCTTCGTTCACTTTCCATTCCAGGCAATACACTTATCGTCCGATGAAATATGATCTACACGACACTTATCTTAACCACAACCACGACCATGTCCCACCAACTGCCACACATCTCAAAAGAGTAATCATGTGAAGGATAAATATCTTGCAACTTATGCTCAAGGAATAACGCTCGTCATTGGATTCATTCAAATCTGTCTATCTTTAACTGGATGTATCTTTACTAACCACAGGGCCCACATCCTGGGAAGGACACGTGTTCATCAGGCACAATGCCTTGAAGGTTATCCTCTGTGCATTTTTTGATCGAGGAAATGCGACTGCCGTTGGATCTTATCAAAACCATTCGATGCTTTATGTTCCTCGGCCCAACCACTTCCACGTGTCCACTTTTCGTAATGCCTTGAAGGATATTTTCCTCGCATCTTATATTCAAGGAATAATGCCAATCGTTGATAACAATTGATCTGACGGTGGTGGAAGATCTCCGCTAACATTGAAGAATGCTGACCTCATGATATCAAAATGGACAGATGGCGCCACGAAACAATGCCTCAAAGGATATTCAATGATCATCTTCGCATTGAGGGAAAGTGCTCACTGTCGGATCAAAATAAACCTGCTCGACACTTATGCTAAATAAATCCCGAGGGGACTTACGACTTAGGGAAAATAAAACATAAACTATGTTTGGAAAAATGACTTATAAGATAAAGTGGGCTCGCTCGACGACTTAAAATACATGTTAAAAAGAGACTTAAGTGCCCTCAAAAAGTAACTTCATTTTATAACAAGCATAGGAGACTTAAGGGTTTAACCATATGGAAGAACAAGTAGTGTTTAAGAACTTGGCTCAAACCTAGCAGGAAAAAATAGGAACAAGCACCACAAAGACCAAAACTTTGACAGTCCTAATAGTGTCTCCGACTGAGGAAGGTTGAACGCAAGTTCAACACTATAAAACCAACACTCTGGGATGCAGACCAAAAATCACACCAAAAACCCTAAAACTGAAAAACCAGAAATATATACAAATATTAACATTACTGTGCATGAAAAAAGAATTAGGAGAAAAATGGCTTCAGAAACTGCCCATGCACAAGCAGGTCTTGCATTTCACTAGTAGGACTTTGCAAGAAATAAGAATCTTTCCCATGTAAATCATGGACAACAAATAGTCCTAACCATAAGGACTCAAATTTTCCATGTTTTCCTTTGTCTTCTAATCTTGCATTCCATTGGAGAACCATGTCATTCACACAAAATTTTCTTTCTAATTCTCTCTTATAAAATTAATACTTGGGCTGTTGCTGGATCTTCTTATTTTGCACTTGTGCTTCACTTCTGATCTCATCTAACTCTACCAACTGCAACATTATGTTCTGCATTGGGTTTGTCACTTCTATGTCTTCATCTTGGATAAATTTGTATGCTGGCAACAAATTATTCAATGGTAATTTAGCTTGTGTTCCATAAACCATTTCAAAAGGAGATACACCTATAGCTCTTTTCACTGCTATTCTACCAGCCCATAAAGATAACTTAAGCTTTGAATTCCAAGAATTTTTATAATTTTCTAATGTTCTTTTGATAATTTTGATAATTCTCTTGTTACTGGATTCCGCTTGTCCATTTGCCTGTAGATGATATGGTGAAGAATATGAAACCACAATACCATATTGATCACATAACTCCTTGAATTCTTCAGACTTAAAGCACATAACATAATCCATAACTAGCTTGCTTGGCACACCAAACCTGGTCAAGATGTTATTTTTTAGAATATCAATGACCACCTTACTGGTTTCCCTCTTGGTTGGTATAGCCTCAACCCATTTTTTGAAATATTCAGTGGCAACAAGGATCCAAGTGTGACCCCCACTAGAATTTTCTGAGAACTCTCCAATAAAATCAATGCCCCATTGGGAAAAATGGACCTCAACTAAAACTAGATTCAAATGCAAAGCCCCTGAATACATCAACTTATTTGAAAACCTTTGACAAGCCTCACACTTCTGCAAAAATTGACATGTGTCCCTGAAAAAAAAGGCCAATAGAAACCAGTTCTAAGTATCTTATGTGCAGTTGTCTTGGCAGAATAGTGGCCTCGACATACACCACTATGTGTTTCTTTCAACACTTTCTCAGACTGAAATTTATCCAAATAAAACAAGATAACTCCATCTCTATTTTTCCAATATAAGTCTCCCTGAATCAACACATATTTCTGAGCTTGAAGTCAGAGAGCCCTTCTTTGATTTTCTGTCATGTCCTCAGGACATTTAGTATTCTTCAAAAAATATAAAAGATTAGTATACCATGGTTGCATCTCAATTCTAGTTGGCATTTCATTTTTTTGCACATTGTTTACTTGGGTAAGCTCCATATTTGTGTCTGTCATGAGATTTTCCAACCCCAAGCCTCTAACCAATTTGGTAATCTAGATATCCAAATCAAATTCTTGTATTCTATTGATCCATCCGCACCTCTTACGAGTTACCTAAAAGTATATCCTTAACAATAGCATGAGGTACATAGGCAATTACCTTGGCACATACTAAATAAGGCCGAAAATACTTGTCAGCATTAACTAAGGCATAAACTTTCTTTTCCATGATTTCATAATTTAACTCTGCTGCCTACAGAGACTTGCTGAAAAATGCAATTGGATGTTCAAATCCCTCTTTGTCCTTCTGTAGCAGCACTGCAACAATGGTATGAAATGAAGCAAATGAGAAAAGATAAAAAGGCAATTCATAGTTAGGAGACTTTAAGACTGGTGCTTCCCAAATAGCCAACTTAATCTGATCAAAAGCTTGTTGAGCTTCTTGATTCCAATCATATTTAACACCTTTCTTTAGCAACTTGGCAATAGGTTTTATAATTTCTGCAAAATTTATAATAAACCTTCTATGTAGTTGGAAAATGGAAGCACTTCCATTGTAGACTGGTTTAGCCTTCTGAGTAAGTGGTTTGGGGTCATGTCAAGCGCCTTGAATGGGTCTCTAACTTGGATATGGATTTCTCCTCTGTTCTGCCCCATTTCCCACTTTTCTCCGACCTGTTTTTGGCATCCTAAACTGCAAATCTGAGATTTTTGACCTCAGGGTCAAAATTGACCTTTCTGGGTCAAGGTAGACCTCAACCCTAACCCAGGTCAAAATCGACCTTGATTCTGACCCAGGGTCCAGATTTCATGATTCTGGGGTTTTCAGATGTTAGGCTTCGGAAAGGTTTAATTCCCGCTTTTGGGTCGACTGTTTTGGTCTTCGGAGCAACGAATCTTGAAATTATATTTAATATAGGTCCACTTCTAGGGATATAGGTCTAATTGGAATTTAATTCTCCTATGTAGGCCTCTCTAGAAGACTGTGCCCTAGATTCATATATAAGGAAGCCTTCTCCTCTCATTTTCTCTAAGCTCTAACCATCTAAGACTTGTAAAAGACAACTCTATGCATGATCTATTGAAGAAAGCATCTACACTCAAGCATCCAAGCATTCAAGAATCTTCAAGCACTCAATTCATCAAGGAGATCCATTGGTAGCTATTAAAGGATTCAAGCTCTATGGAGCCTTTTTGTTGAAGATTTCTCCATCCACATTCCTCCAAGCCTCTTCCTATTCCAAGATCCATTCAAGATTGGTGTTGAAGATCTACAAAAAATTGATTTGAGACATCCTACATCCAACATTCTACATTCTACATCCATTTGGTGCATACATACTTGTGGATCCACAGATTCAAATCCGCCACAAGGGTTTCTATACAAGCAAGGTGAATTTGTTCATTTACTTTGTTTTACTTATGCAATTTCAATTATACTTTAAGGTTAATTCAAAAATTGGGGTTTGACCAAGGAAAACCCCTCCCCCAACAAACAAACTATTTTTATTGCAGGGACAAGTTCGGAACAATGAATTGGAGTGCATATTCAGATACACTTTTCGACAAACTATCGAGATCCGGAAACATATTTTCTCTTAGAGATTTTGGGTCAGAATCGACATTCTATTCTGGGTTAGAATTGGAAATTTTTGGTCAAAGGTGACATTCATTACTGGGTCAAAATCGACATTTTTATCAAGGTCAGAATCAGAAATTTTGGGTCAAAGGTGACATTCATTTTTGGGTCAAAATCAGAACTAAGCCAGATCGGAAAAAGATTTATGGGTTTTCTTCATCTCTGTGTTTCTGTTCCAGATCCAGTTGCAGATTTTCTAAAAACTCAGTGCAGACACCCGAAAACAAGATTCTTTCATATTTGTAGCACTTTGAGGTTAGTACTTGTCTTCAATTCATTTCAATTAAAGTTTTTAATCTTCCTAAATCTATCACACATTCTCTTCTATAAAATGAAAGTTAGGGTTTCTCTTTATCCCTATCCTTAATAGGTTGATTCATTTATGCATTGATCCTTTCTTTAGGGTTAATCAACTTAGATCTTCCCTTTATGAAATTTGGGATTAAAAGGAAAATCTTACCTTCTTCACTATTCCTACAAACACACATTAACTTTATAATCATCCATTCACACATAACATAACAATAACAACCCATTCATTATTATCCTTTACACCTTACACAATTTATCTTTCCTAAGAAAGATTTCACCCCTTTGATATTCTTAGGAGGAGTCAATATACTAATAGCCTCAATACTCTTTGAATCTATTCTCACTCCCTCTTTGGACACTATATTCCCTAGCAAGTTTCCCTCTGAAACAACAAAGTGGCACTTCTTTGGATTAAGAGATACTCCAAAATCCAAAGCCTTACCAAAAATCTTCTCCAGATGCATGCAATGATCCTCAACTTTCTTTTAATATGTAGTGAGATCATCCTTGAAAGCAAAATCCATTTCTCTCTGAAAAGTGGCCGCTGCATTCATGAGACCAAAAGACATTGTTACATAAACATAATTTCCCCAAGGGGTAGTAAAGGTTGTCTTGAATTGCTCTGACTCATTAACCAAAACCTGATTGTAACCATAAAATCCATCCATCATGGATAAAAAGGTCACACCCCGTAACTATTTGTAGCATTGCCTCCATATTAGGCAAGGAATAATTGTCCTTTAGTGATGCTACATTAAGGTTTCCGAAATCAACACATAGCCTTATGTCTCCATTATTTTTTCTCACTGGCACAAGGTTTGACACCTAGGATGAATGTCTGATTGGTTTTATAATTTGAGCCTCCCTGAGTTTCATTAATTCTTCCTGCATTTTTGATGCTAGTAATGGATTTATTGGTCTTTGCTTTTGCCTAAAAGGTTTGACATCAGGATTTAGAGGAATCTCATGTTGAAACAAGTCCTCTATGTAGGCCTTAAGATCTTCATATGACCAAGAAAAAACATGCTTGTATTTCTTCAATAAGCTGATCAAATTTGCTCTGATGTGAGGGGCTAAGTTCTTTGCAATGTATACCATTTTAGGGACTGCCTTTGACCCTAAGTTTACCCCTTCAACACTGTCCATTTTTATAGCAGATATTTTAAGCAAGTGATTAACATTGTCACTGAAGATGCCCTCAAGTTGAACCAAACCCTTAGGTATGACATTTGTTGGCAAATGAACAATATCTGTCCCAAAAATAGTTTTCTTTTCATCTATAGTTTCAACTAAAGCATTACAGTCAATTCTCTGGCCCTCATAATCATCAATACATTGAATGAACCTGAGAATATCACTGTCATCCTCAAAGACTTGCCAATTATATATATTGTCAGGAGTTGCAGGCCTGATCTTAGTCTCAATAGTAGAAATCCCAACCGAAGTTTTATTATTATTCTTTATGGCTACACTTTCTAGGAAATCAACCATAATATTCTTGGATCTCTCTACCCATTCTATTAAGAAAGCATATTTAAAAGTTGTACATGATGGGGAAATAAACACAACACCAGCTCCAGATCCTTCCTTGGAGCATGTACCATCAAAGTACATTTTCCATATCTCATCTTGATGTGATTGTGACTCCTTCACAATTGGGTCCTTATTTTCAACTATGGACCCATCTTTCTCAATCCTAAAATTTTTCATGTTAACATCCATGAAACAATTGAGAACCTTGGGATGCCTCCTCTCAATTATCACTGGAGGATGTGGCTCCCTATATAATTTGGCATCACTCCCATTGATAGGGATAGTAGCATATGACAGGTCCAATTGCAAATGTCCTCCAACGACTGTTGCCTACTGCCTAGACAACAACATACCATAATGAGGTGGTGTATCAACCACAACAACATCTATCTTGAAGGTAGCCTCAGGAAAAACAACAATCTTTACTTCAATACCTTTTAAGGTTCCCACCACAGGTACTTCTCTATTATCCATAGAAAAACATATCCCAAAAGTTGTATCAAATTTTAAGCCCAATTCCTTCATAACACCATAAGGCATTACATTTTTTGTAACACCTGAATCTATCATACAGTTTCTTATTAATTGGCATTTCACAAAAAAAGTCACATAAAATAGATCTATTTGAGAGGGATCTTGAGTAATAATTTTCCCTACAAATTCTAGGAGCCTCGTGCTCCTCATCATCTTTGTTTTTCTTGACAGTCTTGGTAACAGGAACAACATCATCAATTCTACCTTTGAGTAAAGAGAACACAACCTCTCTATGCTCCTATATTTTCAACATCTCAATCAATGGTACTGATACCTTCATTTGAGATAGTGTATGCTTCATGTCAAAAGATGGAAAACCTAAGACATCCCCACTGGAAGCCTTACCTTTTCTTTCCTTGGATTTTTCTATTCTTTGATCAATAATGGGGGTACCTTTACTTAGGTCTAGAATATTATCTTTATTTTGAATTGGGGGTTCAGGAGAACCATCTTTTATAAATAATGAACCAAGCTTTCCCTGATCCCTATCTACCTTCCTATTTATTAAATTGTAAGAACTCCTAGCCTGAACAATTACAACAACAATGAGAGATCTCACCTCTTCATCACTAGGTCTTCTTAATTGAAAATGTTCAACTTTTGCATTAGCAACATTTATAGTATGATGAATAACATCATACGGTTCATCACTTTCTTCTTCAACATATGTCATGAACATATTGACTTTAGGTCTCTCCTCCTCTTGACCACTTTGTTCATCCTCATTCTCAGTAGACCCTGCCAAAGCTTGTGCAACCACACACTCAAGAGGAGAATGTGGCATATTGAAGGGTACACACCAATAAGCATTCTCTACATTATGCACATTATTCCTTTTTAATGGATTAGGAGTACCTTTACTATTTTCATTACTTGGTCCCTTTGACAGAGGTTTACCATCCTTCCAATTTGTTTTATAGGGCATGTCCTGCAATCTATAAGGCTTATCTGCAATCTATAAGCCTTATTAGACCTCTAAAACTATTGTCTGTTATTCTGAAAGCCCCTTTCATTCTTGTCCACCTTAGTTGTAAAGTCTTTGATTGCAGTAACCAATTTATCAAATTTATCAACTTTGTTTTCTTCCTTGAGAAATCTGGTAGGTTGACCCTTAAGATCTTTCCATAACCTACCATCATCTCTCATCCCAAGTTTACCTGATGGCCTTCTATTACTTTCTATATTAACTGCCATCTTGTAGGCATCACTTAATGTACTAGGATTCTTATCTATTACAAGATAGGCAATCTTACCATCCAGTGCATTGCAATATGTAGTAAGACATACATTTTCATCTAACCTCAATACTTGGAAAAGTCAATGCATGGCCTTTTGGAATCTGCTATTGAATTCGGTTATACTTTCATTTTGAAACTTCTTGATGTTATTGAACTCATTCAACATATAACTAGAATTCACCTGGTCACCATATTGTTCTTTAAAACATTGTGTAAACTCATCCCATGAACTAATACTTCAATTAGCAAGGCCACTGTACCAATCTCTGCCATCTTCAATTAAGGATTGTACAAATAGCTTCATAACAATATCCTCATGCTCTATTTCATAGTCATTCATCTTGTCAGAGAAAGCCTTTAGAATCTCCTCACCTGTTATTACATAATTTCCACTAAATTTAGTGATTCTATCCCTTATTTAATTTGGAAATACATTTGGTTGTCCTGGAATACCATCAAAATATAATTGTTTATGTCTCCAAATGCACGGGTCTTCTCTGAAAACCACCTCCAAGATTTTGGCCACTTGTACCAAGATCTTGGTTTTGATTTGCAGTACCCTGAAATGAACTAGATACCATGATATTAGTAAATTAACATTTGTTGTTTGCATCTTAGGACCTAATCCAATACTAACTTGAGTATTAGCAGTAGTATTAACTGCTTTAAGATTTGTAGTAGACTATATGAAGACAATCTTCTTCTTCATTTCTGCAATAGCAACATCTAACTCTATTTTTTCCAACTGCCTAGCGATATCATCTTTCATTCTTCTATCTCTTTCTAGTTCTATATCAAGTAAAGACATTGTAATACCCACCCCTCTGCTACCCTTTTAGTTTAGGATGAAAAACTCCTTTAGACCACTTTTCATGTGCATGTTAGATCTTTAGTTACATTTGATGATGTTCTAATGTTATTACAATACTTATGGATGATGTAGAACATTGATACTTTGAGTATTTGATTTATATCATGATGTTAGATAGATGATGATGATGATTATTTGCATATGATGATGTTATGTATATTATAGTTTTTTCACTAACCCCATACTTGCATGTGTATGGTTGTGTTGGTGAACAGATTTGTCTCCATTTTAGTTGCAAATTATACTAACTCTATTGCCTCTTAGTGTGAGGCCTCACCCCGACCCATAACAGCCTTACTGCTCGATCACACTTTGATACTTTATATTTTGATACATTGATAGACTTTTTGATTATCCTGACAAAGACTCAAGATATTATGTTATGATGATGATTTGATGAAGGTTGCTCCCCTTAATACCACAAACACATAACAGAAACAGAGAAGCAACAACAATTTGCAAGAACAGAAAATGGACTTCTTATTATCTCCACAAATGCGGAATTACAAACTTTCAGAATTACAATATGCA
>MU224319.1:77451-88505 GCA_018584345.1 Thuja plicata | reverse complement strand
TCAGGGCTAAACACATGTGAATTGAGTAAACTAAGGTTTAATCCAATAAGGGATTAAAACCTTGTTGTAATGTGATCCTTGTTGTAAACGTAATTTGAATGTGTGTTAATAGTTTAATACTCATGTTGTTGTTTGGGCATGTCATTGTGAATGTGATGTGTATTTTGTCTTGGTGTCACTTGACACTTGTGTTGTCCATGTGGATGATGACATGTGAAATTAGGGTTTGGACAAGAATCACAAAACCTAATAGGATGCTATATTAATCCCACTTGCATATAGATGTCTTGTATGGATCACATCAAGTTGGAACTCGAATTTGAACTTTAGGGGTACTTTGGAAGGGTCAAAAGTGACCCTAGAGTGTATTTTTGGCCATAATTAGTTAACCCTAAGGGGGTACTTTGGGTTAGGGCTAATTTTTACCTATGGAGTAAACCTAGATCACCATTATGACCCTCCAAAATGCCTACCTTTCAAAAGTGGCAAAAATAGAAGAGAGCCACATGCATTGACTTGACCCACACTCCATACTAAACTCACATTTAAGAGCGGAGACAAGAGGTAAGGAAAAATGACTAGAGGGCATGTCTCATTAATGGCTAAGTCTTGAGTACACTTTAGGGGCCTTTTTAGAGGATTTGGAGAAACTTAGTGAGTGTTCACCCACTCTCCAATTTTGGAGACAATTAGTTTTGGAGGAAGAAAGGAAAAAGGATAAGGGCTCTTCTCAACCACACTATTTCCATTTTCTTGGACCAAGGTTGGTGGATTTCTTGCCATGGAAGAATGCTTTTTCTCTTGAGCTTGCATGATATTGTTGAATGAACATGTAAACCTTGTATGGATTCTTTTATGTAATCTTGTAATGTGTTGTTGAATGTAGAAGTTGATGTTATGTGTTGGGTTTGGGATGCATTTGAGTTTTGTTTCTTCTCTTATTCTTTGGATTTGGGAGTATTGTTCATGGGAGTTTTTAAGGCATTACTCACCCTTTAGGAAGGGAAGAAGTGACCTTGGGTGAAGGGGTTAGTTGAGCTCTCCATTGTAGTGAGAGTCTCTTCTTTTGGAGAAGAGGGATAATTTCATGGAGTATGGGCTCCATGAAGCCATATTGTAAATATGGTTTTGGTATAGAATGACCAAATTGTGTATATGGAAGGAATTCCAATTTTAGCCGTGAAAAGGCATGGGAGAAAACTCTTGTTGAGAAATTTGAATGCAATGACATTATCTTCCTTGGAAAAGCCCACCTTCACCCTACTTCAATGGGTTTGGAAAGCCCATTTGTGAAAACCTTGGTTGGGAGTAAATTGTTGTGCATCTATGTTATTTGTGAAATGGGAATGTTCTACCTTGTTTAGTCTTAGTTCTCCAAGCTCGGGGGTGGCCTCTCTTTGAGGCCTTGGTTGGGAGGTGAGCTCCCATGGTTCCCTTCATGTTTTATTGTAGATTTTTGACATCAAGTTGGAAGTGGAAGATTTTGAAAGAAGCCTTCGTTTGGTATTGTTGAGAAAAAAACAACTTTGTAGTTGCATGTTTACTCTTTGTGTTTGAGGATCATTTTTATTAAATGTTGTAAATTTCATTTTAGGCTTGTTGAGAAAAATGTATCAAACTCTTAATCTTGTTGTAATAATTTCATGACATGTAATTTTTAAATTTTCAAGTTAAGAACACTTTACGTTTCCGTTGTAATTCTGAAATTTTAGCTTAATTAGATCAACACTTCTTTCCCAAAACCATTACATTTCCATCCCTTGAAAAGAAGTAATTAAATTACTAAACATAGAAATTCATATAAATTGATGTAATAATGGAAACAATTACCTATTATTAGTGTTCAAATTTTAGTTGTATAAGGTTTGACACAAAAGAAAAATAAAACAATCAAATTGCATGAAGCTTAAAAAAAAATAAAATGTATGCAAGCAAAACTTACCATTTCATTTTCTAGCTCTCTGGAAAATGTATGGGGAGGGATTTAATTCCCTCCCCTTGCACAGAGAATATTATATAATAGATGCTCTCCCTAATTTCCCTTTTATTAAACCCCTAAGCATCCTTCTAAACTATTCTTTTTATGCTAACACATAATGTCCATTCAAAAGGCTTAATGCCTTCTCCCATCCTTGTGGGCCCCACCATACATCTCCCTGCCATCTTACCTTCCCATGAAATTTTTTGGAGGACATGATGTTAATTCTCTTACCAAGCTTTGACCTTTCCATTTGATGCTTATTGTTCTGACATGGGGATATGACATGGGATAGCTGCACACCCCTAGGAATAAGTGATTTGACATACTTAGCAAGGCGGATTTTTATGGGTCCCACCCCACCCTTGGACATTTCGAATACTTTCCACCTACTTGTCTTTACTGTCATTTACCTCCCCTCATGCGAAATGCAAAACCCTTTGTTGACTTTCCCCTAAGTTGTTGTGGCCCCCACCATCTCCATTTCCATGCACAAGTTTTTAAAAAGGCTGCTCTTCCCTATGCAATTCACAGCCCTTGGGAAAAGGGGTTTGGGCTTTCGCACCCTCTCACCCACTTGGAAGATGAGGTGACCTTTAGGTGGGTTGCTAGGTAGTTTAGTATGTTAGGATATAGGTAGTCTTAGGTAATTAATTTTTAGTTAGTGTGTTTAATAACATATTTAAACTCAGTTTAGCATTGTACATTTTATTTAAATGATATTATATTTTACTCCTTCAGGAACATATTAAAAATGAATTAATATATGTAAATAGATTATGTTGTAAATAGATTTAATTTTTGATTTATGATTATTTAAGTTAAGTGGCCCCACCTAATAGATGTATTTTCATTTAAATTGTGTTATGTAATTACTAAATTTGAAACTTTAGTGGTGTGGGAAAAATATATAGACTAATTATACGTTATGGATGTAAATTCCTCATTGTTTAATCATAATCATGTAAATTCATTAGATATAGTACAGTTAATTATGTAGTTAATTATTGTTTAATGGGTGTAGTTTTTATGAAAAGGAGAATTTAGATAAATKTTAATGTCGATAAATTGTATTGTGTTGTCATGTGTTTCAGTAGGGTAGAGGTTAATGTAAATCTTTTAATTGAGATCAATTTRATATTCTATCAAGGAATTTAAAAAAAACTATAGTTTTATGGAAAATTGTATGGAAGAGTTTAATTGTTGTTAGGAAGATTAGATTAGGTTTGATTACTGAATTTTAAACCAGTGGTTAATGGTCGAAAGTAAATTGGGACTAGAACTTGAATGAATAATTTGTAACTAAGGATAGAAATTAAGTGATTACCAGAACGATCTATTTCAACGTGTGACTCTTAACAACACAATATCATCATGATACTTTACATAGATTAAAACTTGAAACTAGAGTTAAACCAACTAGACCCAGGTATTCACATAACCCATATGGCTAGTTGATGCTCTAATTTTGCATCTGTAGGTGATGTACCCCTAATTCAACTTATGTATATACCTTGCAATTCGAAGACTACCTTTACCATAATATCACTTTACCTCAAATACATCCCTGTTAGTGGTTTACACTTGCGTATTAATTTTTTTTTTTGTATGTGTGTTTTGCCCTAGTTTTGGGCATGACATTTTGGTATCAGAGCCATGTTTCGACACTAGGAACCTAACCCATTATGTTTCAACTCATTCAAAAACTCTAATCATTGTGTAGGATGCCTGCAGTCACTAGAAATATCCGACGGGGCAGAGGTCATAGAGCTCCCCATGCGGGGGTGGGACAGGAGGATTCACCACCACCACCTCCACCACCACCGAACCCCAACCAGGATATTTTGGATGTTCTCCAGAATATAATTGGGGTAATCCAGCAGAGACTACCACCCATAGTTCAACAGGAGATCCCGGAAGGGGAAGCACATGTTTCCTGAAATGATAGAGCAGTCAGCAGAGAGAGAAGTAGGAGTCCCCCACCCAGGTCTGTTGAGGGTTATGATGATCAGGAGGGTGATTCGGTTCATCGGGTTGTACTACCATGTGAGCATGAAGTACATGCTAGGGAGAGACCCCCTAGAGATGTCAGAGATGAGATCTGAGAGTTATTACGACTCCAGCCACCCTTGTTTTTGGGATCCTCAGATGGGTCAGTAGCAGAGGCCTGGTTACATAGATTACAGTGATGTTTTGGATTGCGCCCTTATGGGAGTAATCTAAAGGCACGACTTGCAGTCCACCTCCTACGGGAGAAGGCTTCCACTTGGTGGGAGCAGGAGGTGTCCATAGGTGGATTGAGAATTGACACACTCACTTGGGAGAATTTTGTGGCCTATTTTTGAGAGAGGTATCTCTTCAAGCATTTCAGACAGAGATAGATAGAGGAGTTCCATGATCTCCAGCAGAGAGGCCTCACAGTGACCCAGTTTGAGAGTCAGTTTCTCAAGCTCCTTCCATATGTTGATTATATGAAGGATGAGAAACTACGTATTCACCATTTCATTAAGGGATTTAATATGTCTCTTCAGAGCATAGTACGCCTAGCATTCCCCACCACTTTTAGATGGGCAGTTGAGATGGCACTTGTAGCTGAGGATATCCGTACTAGACAGGAATCCCGAGATCGGTGCCAACACTGAAACGCCTCTTCCTAGTAGTCAGGACAACAGAGACCCCCTTGGAAAGGGAAAAAGGATCACTCAGCAGGATCCTTTAAGGGTCAACAGTCTCAGCAACAAAGATCTCAGCAGGATTCTAGATAGAGGCATTCACAGGGTTATCAGGGCTCTAAGCCCAAACAGTGGGATTCTCAGGGTTCTAGATAGGATCAGAGGACACAGACCCCTCAGGCATAGCCAGCTAGGAATCAGTAGTCCTCTAGGGGTGGATACAGTGGCTCTAGTAGGACCGGAGGGTCACAACAGCCAAGACATAGTGAGTATAGATTCAAACCTGAGGAAGATGTTACACTTGCAGTGGTATGGGTCATTTAGCGAGAGAGTGCCCATAGGGACAGTCAGCCAGTGGTCAGAGAGGGGTTACTTCAGAGCCTACAGTTGGAGATATGGGTAGATCCCATAGAGTTTTTTTAGCGGTTGATAATCGCCAGGCTGAGCACCAGGCCACGGTCTTAGAGGCCATAGGTATGATTCAGGGTATCAGTGTTTCTATCCTATTTGATTCAGGAGCCATAGAATCCTTTATATCTCCCTATGTAGTGGAGCATTGCGGGCTGGTGGCAGTTAGATAGGATGTTGGTTGGGAGGTTGAGTTAGCTTCAGGAGCTAGGGTGTCTGTTAGTTCCTTAGTTCCCAGTTGTCAGATTCAGATTGGAGACTTAATCACGATGACTGATCTCTGCATTACCCCTCTAGGCTCTTATGATGTAGTCCTTGGCATGGATTGGATATATGGCCATAGCGCAAAGATGAATTTTTGTCAGAAGAGGGTTGAGTGTGTTGATGATCATGGTATTTCTATGGTGATATTTAGGGTACAACAACCCGTATCCCTTCGCATTATTTCTGCTATGCAGCTTAGGCGGTGCATGCGGAAGAGATGCCAGCTATTTGCCATCACCATTAGTGATAGAGAGGAGGATTCAGAGGGAGAGCCTTCACTTGAGGATTATCCTATTCTTTAGGAGTTTGTAGATGTATTTCCTACTGAGCTACCTGGTATGCCTCCACCTAGGGCAGTTGATTTTCACATAGATCTTATACCAGGAGCCGAGCCAGTATCTAGAGCACCATACAGGATGACTACTCACGAGCTCAATGAGCTCAAGATTTAGTTAGAAGAGCTCTTGGAGAAAGGGCATATCCGACCTAGTGTGTAACCTTGGGGAGCACCAGTGATTTTTGTGAAGAAGAAGGATGGGTCACTCAGATTGTGCATTGATTATCGGTAGCTAAATAAAGTAACAATTAAGAATCGATACCCACTCCCCAGGATCGATGATTTTTTTGATCAATTGCAGGGTGCCTGAGTGTTCTCAAAGATAGATCTGAAGTCAGGGTACCATCAGTTACGAATTGTGGAAAGTGATATCCACAAGACTTCTTTTCGCACGAGGTATGGTCACTATGAGTTCAAAGTAGTGCCATTTGGCCTCATGAATGCTCCAGCTGTGTTCATGAGCCTCATGAACGGAGTATTTCATACTTTCTTGGATAAATTTTTGGTAGTGTTCCTTGGTGATATTCTGATATATTCTCACAATGAGGAGGAGCATGAGGAGCATCTGAGACAGGTTTTGCAGCGTTTGAGAGAGAATCAGTTATATGGAAGCTTGTCAAAGTGTGCCTACTTTAGACCTGAGGTGCATTACCTCAGTCATGTTATATTTGGCGATGGGATCTCTATAGACCCATCGGAGATTAGAGCCATTATGGATTGGCCAGCACCCACCAGTGTCACAGAGGTTAGGAGTTTTATGGGTTTAGTAGGATATTACAAACACTTCGTGGTAGGATTTTCTAGAGTATCTCATCCCATCACGTCCCTTTAGAGAAAGGGGAAGAAGTATGAATGGAGATAGAAGTGTGAGAGAGCTTTCCAGGAGCTCAAGAGAGCCCTCACTAGTGCACCGATTATAGAAGTGCCATATCCTTCGACGGCTTTTGTTGTATGTGCTAATGCTTCATTGGATGGTTTAGGAGCAGTCCTTATGCTAGAGGGTCATCCTATAGCTTTCGAGTCTAGGAAGCTAAAGAATCATGAGCTTAATTACCCTACTCATGACCTAGAACTTGCAGCGGTGGTTCATGCCTTAGTGAGATGGCAACATTTCCTTCTAGGTCATCGATTTGAGCTTCATTTAGATCACTAGAGCCTACAATATATCTTTACCCAGCCCAATCTTAATGTGAGGCAGAGGAGATGGATGGAATTTTTGTGTGAGTATGATTTTGATGTTCATTACATCAAGGGGAAGGAGAATGTAGTTGCAGATGCCTTGAGTAGGAGGTGAAATGAGCTCTTATCTATGACTTCTAGTACAGATTTGAGGGAGCGCATTTTGCATCACTTTCCAGAGGATGGATTATATGTAGAGATTTTTCAGCTTATCTATTCCCAGAGACCCCTTGAGGGAAGGTTTGCAGAGTATTCCTTAGAGTCAGATGGACTTCTACATCATAGGGGACGCATCTATGTACCTTTTACGGGTGACTTGCGAGAGTTTATTGTACTTGAGGCTCATAGAGCACCTTATGCATCTCATCCGAGAGTCAAGAAGTTGCATGCCGATCTAAGACAGTTATATCATTGGCCAGGCATGAGGTTACAGATTGCCAACATAGTTGCTAGATGTCTAGAGTGCCAGAGAGTGAAGGCAGAGCACAGTCATCTAGGTGGGCTCCTGCAGCCACATGAGATTGCCGAGTGGAAGTGAGATGCTGTATCTATGGAATTCATTGTTGGTCTCCCTATGTCTTCTTGCCTCCATGATACTATCTTGGTGACAGTTGACACGTTGACCAAGGTTGCCCACTTCTCACCCATGCTTACTAGATTCACAGCACGAGACATAGCTCAGGTCTTTTTGTGGGATATTGTCAGACTTCATAGCATTACCTGTAAGATCATCTCTGATAGAGACTCCTTGTTCACTTCAGCTTTTTGGAGAGAGTTACAGGCAGCTTTGGGTACTAGATTAAATTTCAGTACAATGTACCACCCTCAGATAGATGGGCAGACAGAGAGGGTTAACCAGGTGCTAGAGGATATGTTACGTATGTATGTGATGGAACATCAGGTCAAGTGGGAGGAATACCTACATCTAATCGAGTTTGCCTATAATAATGAGCACCATTCTTCTATAGGTATGCCGCCATATCAGGCATTGTACGGTAGACCTTGCAGGACTCCCTTGAGTTGGGACAGGATTGAGGATAGAGTATCTATTGGACCCCAGTTGGTCAAGGATATGGAGAAACATGTAGTATTGATTAGATAGCGTCTTAGAGAGGCCCAGGACCAATAGAAGAAGTATGCAGATGCGAAGCGGGTTGATCGTGATTATATGGTTGGAGATAGGGTCTTTTTGAGAGTGTGCCCGCATAAGATTCCAATCCATTTTGGAAAGGGCTCTAAGTTAGCGCCTCGCTTTGTTGGACCTTTTGAGATATTGGAGAGGATAGGACCAGTTGCCTACCATCTAGCCTTGCCACCCAGCCTGTCACACATCCACGATGTGTTTCATGTATCTGTGCTCCAGAAATATATTTATGATGAGTCTCACGTATAGATTGGGATGCCTTGCAGGTGGAGTCGGACGGACAGCTAGCACTAGAACCCATTTGTATTATAGCCCGACGGACCCTTGCACTTTGAGGCCGAGAGCTGGACCAGGTTAGGGTCCAGTGGGATTGTTATGATGAGGTCACGACTTCATAGGAGGATGCAGCACAGATGAGATCTCAATACCCATATCTTTTTGATGAACTCCAGGAGGAAGTTCATGCCTAGTGGGGGAGGATGTGAGGCCTCACCCCGACCCATCACAGCCTTACTGCTCGATCACACTTTGATACTTTATGTTTTGATACATTGATACACTTTTTGATTATCCTGACAGAGACTCAAGATATTATGTTATGATGATGATTATATTGTGTGGATTACATTTTGATATGGATTAGACCTAGATCAGATGGTTGTTTTTGATTATATATGTTTAGATAAGTGAACTGATGAGAAGATCGGATCATGATTAAACTTGATTATTTCATGGATGTTATGTCATGATGATTATGGAATCTGTATGTTTTAAACCTTTCTGTATGAAAATTGCAATTAGGAATTTAATCTTGCTATTGATTGATGCTGCTAATTATAATTGAAAATATATATATATATATTGCATGTGATTTTACTATCTTGGACTACTGATGCTCGAGTTTAGTGTGCAGGAAAGAGAACCATGAAATTATTCAGAGAATCAGGGCTAAACACATGTGAATTGAGTAAACCAAGGTTTAATCCAATAAGGGATTGAAACCTCGTTGTAATGTGATCCTTGTTGTAAACGTAATCTGAATGTGTGTTAACTGTTTAATACTCATGTTGTTGTTGTTTGGGCATGTCATTGTGAATGTGATGTGTATTTTGTCTTGGTGTCACTTGACACTTGTATTGTCCATGTGGATGATGACATGTGAAATTAGGGCTTGGGCAAGAATCACCAAACCTAATAGGATGCTATATTAATCCCACTTGCATATAGATGTCTTGTAGGGATCACATCAAGTTAGAACTCGAATTTGAACTTTAGAGGTACTTTGGAAGGGTCAAAAGTGACCCTAGAGTGTATTTTTGGCCATAATTAGTTAACCCTAAGGGGTTACTTTGGGTTATGGCTAGTTTTTACCTATGGAGTAAACCTAGATAACTTTTATGGCCCTCCAAAATGCCTACCTTTCAAAAGTGGCGAAAATAGAAGAGAGCCACATGCATTGACTTGACCTACACTCCATACTAAACTCACATTTAAGAGGGGAGACAATAGGTAAGGAAAAAGGACTAGAGGGCATGTCTCATTAATGGCTAAGTCTTGAGTACACTTTAGGGGCCTTTTTAGAGAATTTAGAGAAACTTAGTGAGTGTTCACCCACTCTCCAATTTTAGAGACAATTAGGTTTGGAGGAAGAAAGGAAAAAGGATAAGGGCTCTTCTCAACCACACTATTTACATTTTCTTGGACCAAGGTTGGTGGATTTCTTTCCATGGAAGAATGCTTTTGCTCTTGAGCTTGCATGATATTATTGAATGAACATGTAAACCTTGTATGGATTCTTTTATGTAATCTTGTAATGTGTTTTTGAATGTAGAAGTTGATGTTATGTGTTGGGTTTGGGATGCATTTGAGTTTTGTTTCTTCTCTTGTTCTTTGGATTTGGGAGTATTGTTCATGGGAGTTTTAAAGGCATTACTCACCCTTTGGGAAGAGAAAAAGTGGCCTTGGGTGAAGGGGTTAGTTGGGCTCTCCATTGTAGTGAGAGTCTCTTCTCTTTGAGAAGAGGGATAATTTCATAGAGTATGGGCTCCATGAAGCCATGTTGTAAATATGGTTTTGGTATAGAATGACCAAATTGTGTATATGAAAGGAATTTTAATTTTAGCCTTGAAAATGCATGGGAGAAAACTCTTGTTGAGAAATTTGAATGCAATGGAATTATCCTCCTTGGAAAATCCCACCTTCACCCTACTTCAATGGGTTTGGAAAGCCCATTTGTGAAAACCTTGGTTGGGAGTAAATTGTTGTGCATCTATGTTATTTGTGAAATTGGAATGTGCTACCTTGTTTAGTCTTGGTTCTCCAAGCTCGGGGGTGGCCTCTCTTTGAGGCCTTGATTGGGAGGTGAGCTCCCATGATTCCCTTAATGTTTTATTGTAGATTTTTGACATCAAGTTGGAAGTGAAAGATTTTGAAAGAAGCCTTCCTTTGGTATTGTTGAGAAAAAAACAACTTTGTAGTTGCATGTTTACTCCTTGTGTTTGAGGATCATTTTTATTAAATGTTATAAATTTCATTGTAGGCTTGTTGAGAAAAATGTATCAAGCTCTTAATCTTGTTGTAATAATTTCATGACATGTAATTTTTAAATTTTCAAATTAAGAACACTTCATGTTTTCGTTGTAATTCTGAAATTTTAGCTTAATTAGATCAACACTTCTTTCCCAAAACCATTGCATTTCCATCCCTTGAAAATAATTAATTAAATTAATAAACATAGAAAGTCATATAAATTGATGTAATAATGGAAACAATTACCTATTATTAGTGTTCAAATTTTAGTTGTATAAGGTTTGACACAAAAGAAAAATAAAACAATCAAATTGCATGAAGCTTAAAAAAAAAAAATATATGCAAGCAAAACTTACCATTTCATTTTCCAGCTCTCTGGAAAATGTATGGGGAGGGATTTAATTCCCTCCCCTTAGACAGAGAATATTCTATAATAGATGCTCTCCCTAATTTCCCTTTTATTAAACCCCTAAGCATCCTTCTAAACTATTCTTTTTATGCTAACACATAATGTCCATTCAAAAGGCTTAATGCCTTCTCCCA
>MU224319.1:33211-76437 GCA_018584345.1 Thuja plicata | reverse complement strand
TCAAGGAATTTAAAAAAAACTATAGTTTTATGGAAAATTGTATGGAAGAGTTTAATTGTTGTTAGGAAGATTAGATTAGGTTTGATTACTGAATTTTAAACCAGTGGTTAATGGTCGAAAGTAAATTAAGACTAGAACTTGAATGAATAATTTGTAACTAAGGATAGAAATTAAGTGATTACCAGAACGATCTATTTCAACGTGTGACTCTTAACAACAAAATATCATCATGATACTTTACATAGATTAAAACTTGAAACTAGAGTTAAACCAACTAGACCCATGTATTCACATAACCCGTATGGCTAGTTGATGCTCTAATTTTTCATCTATAGGTGATATACCCCTAAGTCAAATTATGCATATACCTCGCAATTTGAAGACCACCTTTACTGTAATATCACTTTACCTCAAATACATCCCTATTAGTGGTTTACACTTGCGTATTAAAAAAATAAAATTTGTATGTGTGTTTTGCCCTAGTTTTGGGCATGACAGTTGGGAAACAAACTATCCTACAACAGTTGGGTAAGAATGAGATGATTTCTTTCCTCTGAATTGTTTGAGGTATAGCTCCCTATCAAAAATATCTACTGAAAATCCGAAATTAAAACCAACGACTTTACTTTTAACCCGAAAGCACATAAGAGTCACTCAAATATTGTTAGGTATTGAGGTAAAATCAGAAAAAAAGAAAACAGAACAACAACAAAGAAAGGCACAACTTCTTTGATTTGGAAAATAGTAATCTTGAATGGAAATAAGGAAGGCAATTGTTTAGAGATACAGATAAATACCATGCATTTACCATAAACTAGTAACAAGAGATATATCAATTCACAAAGTAATCGATATGTCATAAATCTAAATTCACAAATTTAAATTTAACATGCATCTGAATAACATGATCACAGAAAACTAAGTCTGAGATTAATCCGATCCAAAAATATCCTTCTATTCAATTCCCATAGAAAATATGTAAAATCTTAACAAAATCAGAAAATGTCGATCTAAGTCTAACAGATTCCAAAATTTCATCATCCTTTGTCCAGTATCATGTTCCAGCATAAATAGTTTAACAGGTTCTAGAGGCTTCCCTTAAAACTCAACCTCTCAACCTAACTGAAAAGAAACAATTTTAGACCAGCAAAACAGATAGAGTAAAAGTTTTCTAACAAAAGTTAAAACATAAACAAAATGCCCCAAACATAGGCATGGAAATTGTCATGCGATCATGTGTCTTCAGTTATCATCTCCAGACATGGCTCCTTAGACCAGGTTCTAGCTCCAGAAAGTACTCACTAGCTCTTGGATCGGGTGGGAGTGGAGATTCTTCACACCGTTCAGCTTCGCATGACATGCGCTCTTTTCCCATTTGAATTTCCAAACCTTTTCTAACTGTCTAGGTAACTGCCCCCAATTTAGGTATAGCATGGACTCAACATTAGAAACCCTGGTGAAGTCCTCGGCTATAATCTCCTCTTTTTCTCTAATATCATTCATTGCATCTCCAAAACTCTTGGTCATAGCTTCTGCATCTATATTCCCTTCGGTGAATTGAAGTATGCCCGATGGGTTCACAAATTTAAAGTATTTTAGTGCATTAGTATGCATTTCTTTGACCTCTTTCTCTATGGCACGCAAGCTCGAGATCACCACTTTAAATAGGCCACTTTTCCAATTCATATTCTTCTTGAGAATGAAGATCATACATGAATCTATCAATTTCATAGGATTCTCTGCCAGGAACTTCTCAACCCCATATCCTTCTATCTCAATAATCTGGGACATAACAGTGACACACTTTTCCTCATCTGATTCCCAAGTTGGTATCAAGGTATTGATCTCTCCAATCAAAGCTTCTCTGTCTTCAAAAGATGCTACAAACTCCTGAATGAAATTATTTCCTTCTAAAATGATGCCACCGACCCAGTTTCTCATAACTATCATCAAAGTTCTACCTTGATGCATTTGCTTCAGCATTTGTTACTATCTGCAGAGTTAGGGTCAAAATCTTGCAGAGATTGGGCTAGAGGCAGGGCCCCAACCTCGCTGAGCGAACTAAGGAGCTCGGCTATCGTTATCACAAGTTGTTTGAGTTCTTACTTCTCCTTTCCGTCCTTCTGAGATTGACCAAGCATATGGTCTGCTGAGAACTTGAAAAGATGATCCCGAGTATCTCTGTTTAGCACCCTAAATTCCATTTTTGTAATTTCAAAATCTTCAGCTGCAGGTTCAAGAATACCCTCTTTCTGTTTGATAGTAGCTATTTCAGCGGTCACTTTTCCTGTTACGGGGTCTGTAATTAACCTTGCATTGCTCTTTTCTTTCTTCATCTTTGGGGTACGAGTGACATATTTGGTAACAATATCTTTAACTAGCAAAGAAATAGGCTTGAAACTGCGTTTCTTGCTTACCGATTCAGTTAGCCAAGGAGGAACTAAATTATGAACTATCCTGTTTTCAACATTCTTGGCGGGAGCCACTTCTTCTTGCTTAACCTCAAACTTGTTCATCATTGCATCTTGAATCTCTTTGTTCTGTTCTGGTAAAAGAGAGAGGTCATCATCATTGACATCAATGTCAATGAGGCTAGAGTCAGGAGAAGCCATCCGAGAATGACTTTCAGCCCTTGTTCTAGATCTTGTTCGGGGTGCAGTTGGATGTCTGTTGGGTGAAGCTCTTTTCTTATTTGAAGGCAAATTACCTGCATGAGGAGTCAAAGAAGAAATGTTAGAGGGATCAAGTTGGACCTCAATTGAGATCAATTTGAAATTAGTTTCTTTAGGAGAGGTTATCCTCTTCTTATTTGATTTCCTTCTTTTTAGCCAATCATCCGTATAGGCCAGAATGAACCTAGCTCTCAGTTTGATGTTTTCTTCTTCGTTCCTTGTCCAATCTACCTTTGACATAAATTTTGCACTGGGTTTAGTAAAACTAGGTTCAATTACTTCTGACCCATCTTCAATCACATCAGATATCTCAAGTTTTAGCTGCAGACTTCTAATTTGGGGGATCGACAACCTGGAATGATCTCTTATTTGAATTGCCCCTTCACTTCCTAAATCCTCCCATAAATATTCTAAGTGTGGGGTCAGGTCCATCTGTTGTTTCAAATTGAATGCCTTCATGGAAAACCCTTTATTGTCAAATCCCCTTCTTGACTCATAAAACTGCATGTGAAAGACAACCAAATTGCTACCTATTACTGATGTATCTATCATACTCTTGCATACCAGATTTCCAAGTCTGATTGGAAACATTGTATCCCACTTATCTTTTGAAAGATTATTCTTTATTACTGTGAACATTTGTTTATAGATTTCTGCTAAGATGAAACAGTCAAAGCAGAACCTAGGCAATCTGAGAGGTTCTTCATCAAAACCGCCGACTCTTAGGTAGGTGAACTGAGGAAACTGGATATAGAAACCCACGAAACTTTGAACTAACTTTTGGGCCTCTGGAGAAATTCTCTGAATTGGGGTTCTAGCTAACTGGTTACACAATCTCCTGAGAAAGACATCACAAACCCTCCTATACTCTTCTAAGACTCTATACTTCCTTAGCAGAGGGAAATAATCAAAAATGGTCATGTCTCCAGTCCATGGTTCATGAGGAATTCTGGTAAGATCTTGGGTACATGCGAGGCAATAGGTCAAGTAGGAGGAGATATAGAATTCTTTTCGTGTAGCTTGTGCTTGTTTAAGCTGATCTCTTAGCGAGCTCGCGATTATTTCAGCCTAGTCCAAATTCTGTTTGCCTTCTAACACAATTTCGATGAAATGATACATCCAATCTTCAAAGAGAAGTACTTGTTCTAAACCTCTTATTCTGTGCAATAAAACCATGATATTATGGATGTGGGTCTTCATATGGTCCTTTGTTAGAACCTTGGGAAGTCTAGAACCACCCTTGTAATTTGATATAGTCCACTTCCGGGCTATGTTACTAAGCTTCTTATCACTCCTTTCCCAGAATTACGCTAGCGACTGAGTGGGAGTAAAACTAGAAAAAGTTTCATCTGGAATTTTGAAGACAACCATTATCGTTTCTCAGTTTACGGTTAAAATAATCTTTCCCTCATTATTCAACACACCCTTAGACTTGACGTCATAATGATATATGCATTTTTGAATAAGCTCTGGACATATCACAGCTGGGGGAAAGCAGCAACTTGGAGTAAACCACTGGACAAAAACTCTATAGTATACTCCTCTTCCATTGAATCTTTCAACACTTCAACTTGTTTTTCTACTTCGACTCCCAACAAATCTGTGTCTGTAATAATTGGGGTTCTACAGACTAGGCTTGCAGTGTTTACAAAGAAATGCATGCTAGACCTCATCTCTTTCTATTTCTACTCAAGAAAATAAAGACTGCAATTCTTTGAGGAAAGTGGATAACCAGGGATAAAATAGTGAAGAAAATGGAGGGCTTATTGGGTGTTACCTTCTTTCTATTGAAATGAAAAACCCACACTTTTGTCCTTCACATCCGAGACTCCACAACTCAGCATTTAGAAGAAATGAGATGAGGAAAGAGAATTTAAAGAAACTCATTGTGCGAGGAAAATCATCCAAGGCATGACAATTAAATGCCGTGCGTAAGCTGAAATGAGTTGAAGCCATTGATGTGACATTTAACCATTACTTTACTTAATTGAGCCCTCTTTAATCATTATTTCCATATTAAATGTTATCCCTTTGTTTGTGCCGAAAGAACATCTGCCTTAACCTGCATTGCCAACTGACTCTTCCCACGTGGCTGAATACTTGTCCAAATTGCCGTACCATTATTTTGGTGGATACACTCTGACGTGTTATATCATCCATCAACTTAGACGTCACATCACCTTTGCACTTTATTGAATCCTTCATTGAACTGCTTTGAACTACTTTGAACTGAGGTTCAAAGAGGTTCAAAGCGGTTCAATGACGTGTCCAGTGTCCCACCTGCAATCACCAAAAGTAGGTCAAAAACATTTGATTGAACTACTTTGAACTACTTTGAACTGAGGTTCAAAGTTGTTCAAAGTAGTTCATGAAGGAAAAATTGATACCAACACTTGGCCGAAAGAACCGGTTCTCACGATATGAGTTCACGACACCTTTAAAGAATAAGTTCGGAGGGAAAACTGTCATTTCAAAGCTTTTTTTAACATGGACTTCATCTTCCCAAAAAGGGGGGAGGGAACTCAGGTAAGACTTCGAGGAAAACATCAAAGGGTAAAACTTCTTTGATCATGACGACTCAAATAGGACCTAACAAGTTGGTGTGTATGTTTTATATCTCTGTCTAATGTTCCTGATATGGTAAGGGATGCAGTCCTAGTTACTTGCTTATGCAATCCACACGATCAACCAATCCCTATCATTGTCTATTATACATATATATATGTATGTACATGCTCAGATTTTGATGCAGGTTTGTAGGTACCGGGCATCAACTTCCCTGAATTGTCAGGATGAGCGTGCCCTATCACATTATCTCAAGGGTAAGAGATGTAAGATAACATTCAGGCCTAAATCTTAACATAAACCCTCATTTGTCCTGAAATAGTGGACACGTATCTGGTTGACTACCTTCTCTGAATTCACAGAGGTGACGTGAATTCGTGAACCCTTGTTTGAGCATGCTTATGTTGTTGCATCTTTTCTGTATTTTGATTTGGTCAGATTTTAGTATGCATGCATGAAGGTCATTGTGGTATTTTGTTTGATGTAAGTAAAAGAGTAATTAAAGGTTAATTATAAAGTTTAAATAATTGAACCTTATAAGAATAATAAAATATTAAATATATAGATATTTAATTAATAAGGATTAATTAAATATCTGTATTTATTAAAATGGATTTAATTAAAAGTCTAAAGATAAAGTTTGAATATTTAATTAAATATTATGTCTAAATGGAAATTAAAATGCATATTTAATATAAATAAATTATTAATACGCTACAAATACTATTCCTAATTAAAAATAATAATATGCAATGTAATTGCATTTAAATAATAATAATAAATTGAGTTTTAATTCTAATTAAAAATTGAGTTTTGTGGAGAATTAATTATTTAATTAAAAACAAAAAAATTAAAGAAAGAGAAACAAAAAAACAAAAAAAAGAGAGAAGAAAAGAAAAGAAAGGATATTTATTTATTTATAATATATAGATATAGATATAATACATAATTTGGGAAAAGAAAATAAATAAACAAACAATACTTATTTATTTAATATTAAAAGAAGAAAGAGAAAAGAAATTGTGTATTTCTTTCTTTTAAAAATAAATAAATAAATAAATTGATTTTATTTAAAAAAATAAGAAGAAAAATAAATAAAACAAATCTTTTATTTTTTTCAGGGTTAAGTTTTCAGGAAGTTGTCCTAGAAACTCTAGTTGAATAGTTTTAATTTTATTAGAGTTTTCTGGCCATTTGAAAAGAGATGACATAGATTTTTCAAAATAAAAGTTTTAGGAGGCAGGATTATAGGTTTTGCATCAAGATTTTGAAGTTAAAGATTATATGTTTTAAAGGTTGAGAGTGAAGTCTGCTTTTTGGCTCTTCTTCTTCTTCTTCTTCTTCTTCTTCTTCTTCTTAGCAAGTCTACTTGACATTTTCAAGGTATGAGTTTCTGAGTCTTTTTACAGTTTCTGTTGGAAAGATTGTTTTCTCTGTGCTTGCTTAATTGTGATTTGATTTTGAGTTAAGGTTCTTTTTATTTTTAAAAAATTATACAAATGATTAGGGTGTTATTTTGAGTTATGTTTATGACATGTTTGGTATTCAGTGAGAATTTGTATGGAAACCTTAGGAGAGAATGATTTAAAAAGGATACATTTTTGTTTTATATCCATTAAGGTTTTACCAAATTGTAAAATTTTAGTTGCATAAGTTTCAAACGTATGGAGTAATCCATGATTATGAACTATGTGTATTATAGATACCTGGATGTAAGGATATGAGTTTGAAAACATACATTTTTGGATTAGGGTTGTGAAGAGTTCGGGTAAAGAATAATTTTCATTTTAGATTTCACCTTAAAATATAAAAACACTTTAAGATACACATTTGAATTTTATTTAACATATATCAAAATCAAATAGGGTTCCTTTGTACGGAAATGGTCAAATATTAGCTGTTATAGGTGAAATTAGGCTTATTTGAACTTGATTTTTCAATTAGAGACCGACAAACATTCATCTATAAATTTTTCCAATTACATAATTAGGAAAATCAATTCAGTGAGATTTTAACTAATACCTGTTGTGGGTCCACAACACACACCCCATCTTTTGGTCCTCTGACCATGGGGACCCCCTTCTTTTTGTCTTTTTTCCTTTTGTCGTGTCCGCCCCTCGTAGAAATCCAGTCAGCCACAAAAGAAAACTGCTAAAACTAAGACAGAGGAAGAAAGAAGCCTTTTTCAGCCTTTTGGCCCTTTCGGCCTTTCAGAGGACTTAGGTACTCCAAAATGGCCAAAAGGCCGAAGACCCGACCTTTCAGTGTTTTCAGATTCCAACAACACCAAAAGGCCGAAGACTTGGTTCTCCTCGGACATTTTCAGCCTTTCAGGGTCCAAAAGTCCCGAAGTTGCTGACGTCAGCCCATGGGCTATAAATAGGAGGAGCCTTCATTTTTAAATCACTTCATGTTTTTTCTCCTACCTGTGATTTCATCTACTTCTCCTCACCGACCGTTTCATCTTCCGAGCCACCTAGTTTTCCTCCCTTTGCTCGTTCGTTCGAGGTAGGTTCTCCTCGCTTTCCTTTGTTTCATGTTTTTGGGTCTAGGTCTAGGGTTTTGTCTTCGCACCTAGTGCTTGTCTAGCTTAGGGAACTTCATTTCTTTGCTTTGTCAAGCCTCTGTGCCTTTGTGTTTCGACAGGGACGTCCCTCCCTGTTGGACCTAGGGTTTCATAGTTTCGTTAGGTCTTAGGTTTAGGGTTTTTGTGTTTTGTCGGTTGCGGCCCTTGCCGTAGGTTTTTGACCTCCAAAAGGCTGAAAATGGATCTTCAACTCTTGCTAAGTGCCGTTTTGGATGTTTCAGCCTTTCGGACATCCGAATGGTCCGAAAGACCGAAAGGTCTGAAAAGGCCGAAAGTGAAACCTTTGTTCAGGCTTTCGGGGTTCCTCATCATGTTTGGACGTTTGACATTCCTGAGCAAGAACCTCGAAAGGCCCAATGGAATATGGTCCTTCCAATAAACCTTTTCGCAGTTTCAGACTTTTCGGTCTCCGAACTTGTTTTCTGTGTCTGAAACCCCGAAAGGTCTGAAAGTGCGAAAACTTACACTCAACTATTTTTTCAGCTTTCTTTGCTTGCTTTCCTAGTTTAAATTATTTTTCCTGCTCAATAAGCTACTGATATTTGTCTTCTCTTACAGGAATGACTGAACCCAAGATAACCTCCCCAATGAAGTATCAATACAAGGGGAATCCCCTTAGTTCAAAGGTGGAAAAAAAGTACAGTGAGATAACAGATACCAATATCGAGAATGTAGATTGGAATGAATTCTTGACTCAGTGCTCCCAACCAGAAAATAGGCCCAATGATTGCACCGCATTAGTCCTATCTGGGCTAGTGAATGCAGCCACACACCCAGTGGCTATTTTGTCTTCAGAGCTGATCGTCACCCTAGCTCATCACTATGATTCAGATAAGAGGGTGGTAGTAAACTTAGAGGATCAGGTGGTACTAGACATTAGGCCAGATGTCATTGAGGATCAGGTGGTACTGGACAAGTTCTATGACTTCTATATTGAAAAGGGGACCAAGTGGTTTGGCAACAGGGAGCAGGCCGTACACGAGATGATGATTAAAGAATACCTCAAGAAACCACTTCCTAAGACTAAATTGGACAAGATAGACGTCTGGAGAGGCTATATGAAGGATGACATCCAGGCAGCTATAACAATGATAAGCTGGGTGTATGGGTTACCAAAATCCACTCAAATCAAGCACTGGATGATCCTATTGATAGAAAGGATCTAGGAATGGAAGGCAAGATTCGACTGGGGCACTATCATTAGTGACAATCTGGATGAGCAATTGATAGCCATAAAAAATAATCCCAAGTTTTACATGAGCACTTACGTGGCGTATCTACTAGCTGCATGGGCAGATTATCCTGGCCTCACCAAGAGGGGGAGTCTAAATGATCCAAATGCATGGCCCCACCTGGTATACCTGTAGCTGGTAAAATGAGCAAACATGCCAGAGGACTCCCCAGATTATAGGATAGTCAACGATGCATTCATATTCGTAGTCATTCGATCTATTGAAGGTGACTTTGCTAAAAGGATGTCAAAAGAAGTTGCTGCTAAGATAAGGGCCATTGGGGCCTATTTCATCCAGTTCAGGAC
The DNA here is from genome assembly GCA_018584345.1 of Thuja plicata. Classification (NCBI taxonomy): domain Eukaryota; kingdom Viridiplantae; phylum Streptophyta; class Pinopsida; order Cupressales; family Cupressaceae; genus Thuja; species Thuja plicata. Next base: position 67,076 of record MU224319.1, on the reverse strand, counting down.
ATTCACATACATTAGGATAGCCGGGTCAACCTTGCAACCAAAGAAGCTACCTAGGTACCCATCCGACTGGGTAATCATATTGGAGATGGCCAGGCAGCTCATGGATGCATACGAGCACATAAAGCATAAGAAGAAGTACTGTTGGGATTTTCCCATCTCTTTGGGACCATATACATTGCAAGACATGAAGGTTTTCAAATCCCTGGCTTTTGAATGGGATGAATGTCCCTTAAAGTTTTACAAGACAGTGCGAGCCCACTTTGATCCCATAGGTACTTACAGCCACATTATCGGAAAATTCTACATACATGAGCCACATTTGGAGGATCACTAGATAAACTGCATAGATGACCATGAGGTCAGGATCCAGGATTATTGCAGAATGAACCTCGCTCTGGAAAAAGAGGTGTTAAAAGTTCCTATTTCCCCAAAGGTTTGGGAGTGTGATTTAGATGAGGTCCTAGAGGACATTTACACAAAAGATAAGGTATATGACTGGCCGATCATGAATGTAGAGGTGGACAAGGATGAAAATGATGACAGACTTCTGGGCGAGGTATGTGATAAAGACCACCATAACTTGGATCAAGAAGCCACACAGAATGAGTCTGATCTCGGTAAAAACATTGATGGAGCCCTCTAGGAAAGTAGAAAAATAGCGAGGGGAGAAGTCAACAGCTCCTAAGTATAAAAAGGTTCCCCCTTAGAAGCCAAGAACCATGTATGGTCATGAGCGACCAGTTGAATATGGCTCCAATCCTAGGCCCAAGAAAACTAGAATGATAGGCCAGATTGACCCACCAGCAGGGTCATCACAACCCTAATCAGGTGAAGGCCCATCTACCTCTGGCCAATCTCCCCCCACCACTGAGAAGAAAACATATAAGAGGAAGAAGAGTTCTGAATCTCCACGGTTGGAAATAGTACAAGAAGGGTCTAAGGAAGCAGAAGAAGATGAGCCCCTAGCCCGAAGAATGAGATTGCAGAAAAGGAGAGAAAAGGAAACTACCAAGAAACATAAAGAAGATCCCAAAGAACAGGATAATCCTTTGGATGCCTTAGGATCGGATGAATTTATGCTTTCTGATTTTGAAGGACTTGAAGGATTTTTTGATCACGGCCAAGATATAGACACTAGAGCTCCATCACTTATTCAGCCCCAGGTGATCCTCACTCAACCATCAGTCCAATTCACCAACCCTTCGGTGAATGTCCCTAGTTCCACTCAAGAGCCCGAGGTTTAGGATAGAGGGATAGCCCAAATCACTACTACAGATCTTACAGCAGGAAAAGTACCATTTTCCACTCCACCATCTCATGTCCCTGATCCACCATCTTATCTACCACCTCTAATTCCTACTCCTACACCAAATCCGCCCTACTCTACTACCATTCTCCCATCTCCCACTCCAGCCATATCAACACCTACCCCACCAACATCAATCCTTTCAACATGTGCGATCTAGGCAACCAAAGGAGTAGTGAGTACTAAAGACACATCACCTTTCCAGACCACGCTAGAGGCCATGACCGGTCTCAGGTCAAATGTATCAATTGACACCTTCGCCGAAGAGGCCCCGAACAAGGAAGGGGGAAATGTGGTGACTGAACGAGGCGAGGTGGAGGGGGAGAAGGAAGAAGGGGAAATGGATATGGATACCGAAGGGGGAAGAATGAAGGAAGGAGGGAGCGAACAGGGAAGAGGACAAGAAAAGGAATCATAGAAAGAAATAATGCCAGAAGTACAATTCCTAACTTCAATCCTCCAGGTTGCACCATATGAACCTGTAACTACATCCGGAAAACCTACTTGGTTCACCAAGGAGATACAACCTAGGAAGAGAACTTGCACCAGTGAATTGGATGGAGAGAATACAAGTATGACCTCTGTGAGGCAAGCCTTCCACCAGGGAAAAATCAATGTACCCACAAGGACCATGTCATATGTGACTCAGGACACTGGGGGTCATTGGAAGGCCCAGATAGCTATCCCACCCCTGAGCACTTCTCAGAAAACAAGCTCATCAGAAGGCTATACATTCAGGGAGGTAGATTTGGGCGAACCTACCAGAGAAGGGAGCAAGACACTAGCAGCTTTAGGGCTGAAGCACGGTCTAGGGTTCATGAATAAGGATGAAGAGACCATAAAATCCTTGACAGATCAAAATGAAGCTCTAAAGGGGTACATTCAAAAGATGGTGGGTCCTATTGGTCCAAATTTTTCAGAGGCTTCATTACTAGCCATGCTTGATAAAAGGGCTACACCAGATTTGTGGGCAGGTTTGACTCCCTCTTTCATCCAGGCAAGCGCCGAATGGAGAAATGACTTCGAACAATTCAGAGAAAAGGTGATTCCATCGGTATTTAGGCTGTACCGGACCATATTAGTTGAAGTTAATTTACTCATTGACCTTGTGGAAGATGATGGGGGTATAGACTCAGAGGTAATTAAGTGGCAAGAAGCCCTCCAGTATTTGGAGATAATTCAGAAGTAACGGTTCCAAATTTTGGTAAAAGTCTATGAAGGCGAAGAATTGGACAAATTTAAGGCATGGACTGAAAAAATGACCAAAATAATTAAGGTCCACAAGAAATACAAGGCCCTTATAGATGAAAAGTGAGAGGAGGTAATCAAATGGATCAAAGATATAGATACTTTCTTCACAGGGGTCGGCCTCAACGTCTATTGGGATGAAAACAAATAGGCTCTACATCCTTTCAAAGAGGTGGTCCAACAGTTCAAAGATGTTCTGGCCAGAGTTAATACCAAGGAGGCCCTGCAACAACTATTTTACCTGAAAGAGGAAATGCAAAGAATGTCAGCAAGAAGAAGAGATCGCGTTCTTCGCTTATGAATTAACTATCTTCAGAAAGAAGCAAGAACGAAGGGTCACCAAGATAAGAAGGAAAGAGATAAATTTTGAATAAGTTCAGGAGATAGTGCAAAGGCTCCAGGAAGCTCACCCAGAGGTATTTCCTAGATAAACCTCCAAGGTCCAATTACCAGGTGGGCAGGGCAAGACTTGCACACTTGGCCAAATTCCTGCTAAGGTAGAGTTTTTCGGTCTTTCGACCTCGAAAGCAAGGAATGTTTTTTCGGCCTTTCGGCCTCTTCAAGTTTTTTTGGCCTTTTGGCCCACAACAAATCCAAAATTTTGGGGCCTTCGAGTTTGAAGATTTTGATAAGCACCTGGGAAATTTTAAAGGCATTAAAGTTTCAGGGTAGAGGTCGGGGTCTGAAAAACTGGGGGTTTCCAGCGAGGTCACTTTTTCAAACACCAGTTAGATTCCAGATCAGATTAATGGACAACTTGAGTTCATTTTGGAAAGAATAAAGTTTTCCTATCTATTCCCACCGCCAGAGATAGTTCCAGATGAAGAATCCAAGAAGAACTCCCAGTTCACAAGAAGAACTCACCTTCTTTCTCTCTCTCTCTTCTTTGGTGGATTTTGCCCTCTTTACATGATATAATGGATTGTAAATGGATTTAAGAATCCATGCAAGTTACATAGTATCAGTTAGCAATAGTTTCCCTTCAGCAAAGTTCTAGTTTTAAGTTTTTTCTTTAGTTTAGGCTCTCTGATACCCTAACTCCGAAAATCAGAGTTGTAGATCAAAACTCTATATATTGTAATCAAAAAGCAATGTAAAGGGCCGACTTCTTAATATAATAAAGATCTTCATTGGGTGCTTCATTCATGGTGTGTGAATTACTGCTATCTATGCAAATTTATTGAATGTTTGCTTGCATTATTCTTCATTTTCAGAGAGCTCTTTGTATTGTTGTGTTTCGAATTCATGCTACCTGTAGTTGGAGTTCACTGTTGTTTATCTACCTTGCTGTGACGAATGTGTGGAGGATTCTATCTTTGGGCTTAATGATAAATCCATCTTGTGGGTGCGCATGTCTTGGTGGCTTCACAATTTGATAGATTTTGAATATCTCGTATTACTAAAACATATCTTTTCTCCAAACGCTTGCATCTGTGGAGTAGTGAATTGTGACTGGGTCTGATTCATGCTTCGTGGGTTGTTCCAAATCTCTCCAACATTCAATTTTCAAGGGAGAGTTTACAGCGGTTTATGTCCTTAGGATTTCACTTTTCTTTACAATTCGCTGCATTTATTGTTACCCTCATCTCTTTAAATTCTATTTTAAAATTTCAAAAATCATTATCTTAAAAAATACTAAAGTTGCATGTTATTTACCATACCCATACTTGTTAAAACAAAAAATACCCAAAAAAAGAGAACTAACAATATTTTGCAGTTTGCTGTCTTGAACGTACCAACAAAGACCTCCTCATGAACAATCACATTTATCTTCAACTGAGTAACCAAGCAGGTTGTGACCCGACCCCAGAGAACCTTGGGAATAACTCGGTTATTCTTTCAAGAGAGGAAATCGAATCTCGAGATCCTAGAAAGTTGGCTTGTGTTAAAAAAACACTAAAAAATACCATTATGAATGTTTTTACTAATTTTTATGATGATCCCACGGTTCAAAACAAAGTTATGGTCTTTCTACCAAACTAGTAACCTTCATTCCGGAACATGGCTGTTACAAAGATTTACTTTTTACACCATTTAAATGACCTTATCTTTAGGACTAGAAAGAATGTAAAATATGTGAAATTAAATTATCTTTCCATAGATATAAGTTTTAGGACCATATAATTTCATATGAGATTATACCATTCAAATTACCAACTGATCTGCATAGATGAAACCCACAAAAACTCACTATTATAAAGTTAAAATTGTTAATAAGTCTTATTAATTAAAAATTTATCAATTTGAAAATTATTAAATAATTAATATGAATGATCTAATCAATTTATAATTTAATTTTAAAGATCATAGAGATTCACTAAAACACCATATATGTTCCATGTGCGTACTTTATGTTACAAACTATGTCATTTATGACTTAAGAGCATTTTAATAAATATAATTATGTTATATAAATGAGTTTAAATAACATGTCAAATGCATGCATGTATGTCTTCTCTCATGTGATCTTGGTGTTGTTAAGTATCAGTGTGGGTAGGTTGTTACCCTAGGTGGATTTTGTCTTCGGAATTGTATTATCTTATGATTTTATGCCTTTTTTTCTCTTTGAGTTTCATATTGTGGAAAGTTCATAACCTATTTATGTCATGATTGGTTCATGTGTTGTCTTGGGTACATCTATTTCTTATTTTGTGTGGTCTCCGAGTCTCCGATCATTATGTTATTTAACCAAGAAAAGGTGACAACCACTTTTGTGTTGACTCCTAATTATCTTGGTCACCTTGTTTCTACTGTTATGGTGGTTCAATGTTATGAATGATTATCTTGTGGATTATGTTACTCCATGTTTGGAGATGGGTTCTTGTGATATTTTTATGATCATTGATCTTGTGATGTGATACGCAAATTTGCATTGTTCTGTTGAGATGTCCAGTATGGGATGGACAATTTGGATCCTTGTATAGGATGATATGTTATTTGTTATGATCCATCATTTTCCTTGGTGATAATCTTAAATTATGATTTATGAGAAGTCCTCATGGTTTTGGTTTTTTATTTCTTTTGGTTCTTTTGGTTGGAGCATTAGGGTAGGTTATCTAGCTGTGTAGTAGGGGGTGACTTGCAATAAGTGTTGAGGCCCACAAGTGGCAGCCAGGATCACTTATTGTAAGTTTTCTTAATCAAGTGATAACATAATACATAATTGGGGTTTAAAATAAATTAATAAGATAAGGTACCTCTCCCATTCTTGAGTGCTTGTATAGGCTAAGATAGAGGATGAGATGATGCTTTCTGCCTTGCAAGGTGTTTGTCTGGCATAGTTAATGAATTTGTCTATTTGAGGAGTCATTGATACCGTATATGGTCACTTAAGTGCCAAGGTCCAGAGAGACTACTAGGATGAGACTTAAGGGTTAGACGTATATGATGAAACCTTCCTATACACAGTCTAGGTTTCTTATGTGTGTTGGTTGCCTCTGGATTAGTGAGTATACCTTGCAGCATGATTAGTACACCTTGAGTTAGTTAACTTTCAAGATCCCCTTGCTTAGATGATCTTGGCTTCTTGTTATGTTATCTGAGTGGGGTCTGTTGTTATCTCCTCAGCACATTGGGAGTGGACCTTTGGTTCCATTTAGTCAGGTGGTAGTGATTCTTATTACCATTGAGATCCAATGTTCATGACTTTATGCTAGAAGATCCTTGTTGCAGTTGTACTTTCTTATTCTTCATTGTTGGAAAGTTTCTCTTATCTTTCTTATCTTGTATTCTTGTATCATTGTATTAGTTGTGATATTCTTGGATTATTGCATTGTACTTCATATTGATTTTTGTCACATACTCTGTGACTTGTGCAGTGGATGTTGGATCATTATGATATCATTTGTATCTAGGTTCATTTATGAGATGATGTTATTGTTATTCATTTGCATTATATGAAGATGTATATTGTTTAATTGATTTTAGTAGATTAGTTAACTTACCCAATTCTATGTCATGGATCCCTTGGGATTTTTAATCTATAAATGAGTTACATTATGTGTATGTATTGTCTTATGTTATATTGCTTCCACATTGTTATTCTTTATCAATTGTAAACTAAAAAAAAAAATCATTCTGTAAATTTAGTACCGTGTTGTAGATTAATTTCTCCTAGGTTCCTTGGCGGGGCATTACATCTGGTATTAGAGCCTGAGTTTATATACTAGGAACTCTAGGAATTTTGTACGCCCATTAGGTGTTTGGTAGTTAAACTTGAAACAAAAATAGAGACACATAACTCTTTTATATTTGAGAACCTTAGTATTACAACTACATTATGTTCTGATTATCTCTTAGCTTATTTGAGATGTGGCTTTTTCTATTGGTTTTCATAGGTGAAATACCTAATGAGGCTCGATTATTTTCTAGACCTTGTGGTAACACAATGAGATCTCTAGTTATAATTGCTGATCATAAAGTTGGTGATTTTCTATGTCAGTGTTTTGTTGTGAGTTATTAGTTATCTTTCTTGTTGTGTCCCTTGTATGATTTGTGGATGCTTGGCGATCATATTTGAGTTGCCTCATTTGGTGTAGCATGATATTTGATGAGTTTTGTTGTTTAGATTTTATGTGACTCTCCTTAGTGTGAGTTTCCTAGTTTGAGGGACTCCTTGTGTCATGATCCTTATTCCTTAGGGAATTTTATGTTCTTTGAGTGATCCCATTCTTATGTCCCTAGTGGTATGATATTATTGCTTATTTAATTGATAGAATTGTATGTTATTGATTAGGTCTCATTTAAGTGTTGCATACTATAATGTGTGAGTGTATTAATCAAATGTGAAAGGATAAGATTACTTATGACATTAGGAAATAATTTATAGTATTTTCATTTATAATGAAATATATTTTGCACAATTTGAAATAATATATCATGTAAGATATGTATTTATAAGATTAGGATATTTCTTTCTTCATAATAGATCGAATTGGGTCAAGGACCTATGTCCCCAATTGAATTATGCATTGTAGTCTTAAGAGAACCATAGTATCTTATAGCCATCTTACAACAATTTTCAAAAATTGAATAGTTACATTGCATTGGATGTATCTTACCTTGGTGGAATTTTCATTCTCTTTCCTTGTTAATTTGTAACATGTGTCAAGCTCCTAAAGGTTGGTCTTGGGTAAAAGTACAAACCCGTGTCACACTTTTATAAAGGAAAAGGACCACAACATGCAAACTGTTCAACTTTAACGACATAAAAAGTGGATGATGTAAACTGATGAAATGTGTAAAAATGCATGAAGTTTATGCCTATAATTTTTTTAAATTTTTTTGAATAACAATTGGCATAGTTTTTTAATTTTTGAAGCCCATTTTTTAATTTTTGAAAACTGCTGAAAATCTGGGGTCTAGTTCCCACCAAACAAGTATATGCAAATAATCTATTTTTCCTTTGATTTCAAAATATGTTATAGATAAAATGTATAGCTAGTGCTGAAAAGAAGAAATATTAGGTTTCAATGTATATTTTCTCCGTTATAACTGCTCAAAGTTGAACTTTCTTAAATCGACAGTTTTCATCTCCCACCAAATTTCCCCTATCAAATCTACACTATTCAGAAAAAAATTACATATTCTTGAAGAGGACTCTTTCCTCTAGTGTTAAATATAAATTTTCAATTTTTTTGATATGATTTACTATTTTTTTACTTATTTGAAGCAACATCTTCTCGAATGTTAAAATACCTACTTGTTATATTTTGAAATTATAATATATTAAATCTAATCAAAATACTATAAACTTTATATGACAATAATCTTGACTCTGAGCTCCACAAAAGGGTATTTTTATATTTTTTTTAAAAATCATTAAAAAGAGTAGGGGTTATTGAAACATCGATTTTCTTAAATAATTTTATTTCTTTGGTAATTGGTATAAAACATGCATTTAATAGACATTTCCAATTGGAAAAGTTTAACCACTTATCTAGCTTAGCTAGAATGAATCTAGCTAGACCATATGTTTGAAAAAAATTAATTTTTATTTAGAAATACTCAAATTTAGCTATGCTGATAAGTGGTCCTGAAACGTGACACAATTTTGTGCTTTTACCCTCTTAGCTCCTTAGTGCTAATATAGAAAGATAATCTTATTGGGTCGTCCTAATAATTATGAGAGCCACAATCAGTCTTTTTTCTTTTGTGATAGTAAGTGTGTTGTGAGACAATGCATTTCCTTATGAGGATATTCTAGTTGTATATGAGTATTGACCATTAATGTTTGTGGCACGAATTAGGACCTTTGAGTTAGAACCATGTTGTACCTTAGGCATAACCTTCTGTATTTTACCAATGTAACAATAATTCTTTTTATTTGTTATGACAAGGAGTTACCTTGTGTGTAACCAATATGTACCATACTATACTCAAGTTTTATAAATTCTATAATTCTATTGGTCCTTGCCAAAAACTAAGTGTGTAGGTACTCCTATTGAAGGATCATAAAAGAGTCTTGTTTTACCCTTACATATGTTTGAGCATAGGTGATAGTATCCCAACATCAGTTGTGTTTACCTATGAATGTGGTATGATTCCTCCATCATGTATACTATCATGCATTAGGAAATAAAATAACTGTAATGAAATGCTAAATATTTTCAAGTAAGTAGAAAACATAGTTGCATATGATTACATAAAAGATGAATGTAACAAAGCATAAATGATTTATCTTTCTATTGTGTTTGGGTAAAATCTCTAATGCATCCAATATATTGGATCCCTGGATGTCGTGAAGTGGTTACTCCCTTGATGTGACTGATACTAGTCACTATGTTATGTGAAATGTTTTATGGTTAAAAATTTATTCTGTTATTGATGAATTTTTTGTGTTGTGTGTGGGATAGCATTGAATTTTTTAACTTTCTTATGCTAGGATTAGTCACCCGACTCTCTTTTTGCTACCTATTTTGTGGCATTAGTCACACTGGATTTACTATTGAAATCAGTGCACTATTTTTGTTGAACTTTGTATTCCCTCGCTTGGTTTTTTTTCCTTTTTAAAATTTTTGAGGTGACTATTCTGAATGCTTGTTATTGTTGGCCCTATTTTGTGATAAGTATTGTTTCTATCATGTTCATTTTGGACCTCTGATAGTATGTGAAAGGGAAGACATTGCAGATATTGTACTATGTTTTTATGTAAAAATGAAATGCTTTGTGTCTCATATATGTTTGCATAGTGTTGCATTAACTAGGATTGCATAAAATTTTCAATTTTTAATTTAATTTACTATTCAATATAAATTCAAGTGTGTACTCTATGCAATTAGTTAGTAGATATCTTCCATGATGTTGAATTATTAGAAGATCTTGATCTTTTTGAAAATATGTTAGGATGATGAGTGATTGATAAATGTGAACTTCATTTTATGTATTAGCTAGAATTATGTTGTAAATGCTATTCTTAGTGAATGTTATGCATGTCTTTGTGACAATGGATAAATGGAGTGTTTTGTAATAGTTCTTGTGTGAAGTGTGATTGAGTGATTGTTATGTCCATATAATCTTCTAGTATACTCTACTCATAGAGATTATGAAAACATGTGACCCCTTCTTGTTTGTTCCTATTTAGTGGTGCTTTAGCACCTGATATTTACTTATCTACATATATTTATATAGATTTATTAAACTTGGTTGCATTGATCTCTTCTTGAGATTAATTGATAGAGTATGGTGGTTGTTGAAATGAGATTTTGTTAGTGGAATTTAATATTCCATTAGCTTGGTTTGGTCGCAAGGGAATTGCAATGATAGCTATGTGGATTTGTATAATTCTCTGTGACATTTGTAGGTAGTATATTTTGTCTTTCAGTTTACCATAGTTCTAGTTGATGGCTTTTAGGAGTAAGCCTAATTTAAGGGGGGAGGATGTAATACCCACCCCTCTGCTACCATTTCAGTTTAGGATGAAAAACTCCTTTAGACCACTTTTCATGTGCATGTTAGATATTTAATTGTATTTGATGACGTTTTAATGTTATTATAATACCTATGGATGATGTGGAACATTTCAATACTTTGAGTATTTGATTTATATCATGATGTTAGATAGATGATGATGATTATTTGCATATGATGATGTTATGTATATTATAATTTTTTTACTAACCCCATACTTGCATGTGTATGGTTGGTGTGTATGTTTTATATCTCTATCTAATGTTCCTGATATGGTGAGGGATGGAGACGTAGTTACTTTATTACAAGATCCACACGATCGACCAATCCCTACCATTTCCTGTTATATATATGTATGTACATGCTCAGATTTTGATGCAGGTTTGTAGGTACCAGGCATCGACTTCCCTGAATTGTCAGGATGAGCGTGACCTATCACATTATCTCAATGGTAAGAGAGGGGAGATAACATTCAAGACTAAATCCTAACATAAGCCCTCATTTGTCTTGAAATAGTGGACAAGTATCTGGTTGACTACCTTCTTTGAATTTGTCGAGGTGACATGAATTTGTGAACCCTTGTTTGAGAATGCTTATGTTGTTTCGTCTTTTCTGCATTTTGATTTGGTCAGATTTCAGTATGCATGCATGAAGGTCAATGTGGTATTTTGTCGTGATGTAAGTAAAAACATAATTAAAGGTTAATTATAAATCTTAAATAATTGAACCTTATAAGATTAATAAAATATTAAATATATAGATATTTAATTAATAGGGATTAATTAAATACCTATATTTATTAAAAGGTATTTGATTAAAAGTTTAAAGATAAAGTTTGAAGATTTAATTAAATATTATGTCTAAATGGAAATTAGAATGCATATTTAATATAAATAATTTATTCATATGCTACAAATATTATTCCCGATTAAAAATAATAATATGCAATGTAATTGCATTTAAATAGTAATAATAATAAATTGAGTTTTTTTTTTTGATAGAAAAAGACCAAAGCCAAGTAATTTTATTGATCATAAAGTTAAATACAAAGATCTCCATTCATTGCGGGAATTGGTAGGAAAGAACGGAAAAGGAAACCTCCAGTCTAGCTCGAAACTAAGTCTAGATCATACAAATAGTTCCAAGGGACATACCCCTTATTACGGAAAATCATTTCCAGAAACCTATTACAATCTATTACAGTTTACCTAGTCTGCTAAGAAGAGTGCAGGCTATGAAAATCTATTACAATTACAATTACAAATTCAATAACAATCTGTCCATAATCTTCTCAAAGGTCCTTTATTTCCTGTCCTTTCTATACCTGCATGATCCTGCATAACCCAAATCTGCACAAACTACACTTCTACCAAATACTAGAACCTTGAAACATAATAGGAAAATTTAATAAGGAACTAAAAATCTCTCCACCCCTATAATCACAATGTTAATGAAAATATATCATAACAGATAAATAAGAATACCAAAATCCATATCTATCTTCCTTTTGTATATTAATCAAAACATTATTTATCTTTAGATGTGGATAGATATTTAGTACTTAGCATTAGTGATGAAAATATAATCTAACAAGCTTCTTTATATCCAGATTAGTTATTAATTCAAATTAGATGTTGTGTTCAGGTGCATAAGGAATTATCCTAGTTAAAATTGGTTTAAAAATCATAGTAGCTTCAGAACTGAACTAGTACACAAGAAGGTTCCCAACTATACACAGAAGAGTAGTATACCTTTGAATAATAGAAAGAAAATTAAATAATGGACTAAAAAACTATCCACCCCTAAAATCACAAAGTTAATGAATATATAACATACAAGAAAATAGGAGTACAAGAATCCATATCTTTCTTCGATATATATTAATTAAAGCTTGTTTATTTTTTAGATGTGGATAGAGATTTAGTGCATTACCATTAGTACTGAAAATATAATCTAACAAGCTGCTACACATCCAGATTAGAATTTCAAATTCAACATGGGTACTATATACAGGTGAATAGTGGGATTATCCCAGTTAAAATTTGGTTGAAGATCATAGAAGCTTCTTATTTGAAATAGGGTCGATATTTTATTATTTCTCTGAAGGTTAGTTTAATATTTTTATGTAATACCAAATAAAGATTAAATTTTACCTAATAAGTCATATCAGTTTATCCTAACATCACAAAAAGGAGGAAAGTTCATATAGAGATACTATTATTTACAAATAAAATATTAAGGTGAAGAAGGACACAACCCTTATACAGATAAATAAAAGGGTTTCCTATAGTTATAATTTTTACATCGATTGAGATTTGAAAGGAAATTTTGATAACATCTACTTTGACAACATCTACCCATAAGAGACAATACTTTTACTAGTGCTGTTTAATCAAAGGCATAACAAGAAAGGAAGAGAAATACTACCTTAAATACGCATAGTACCTATAATACACATACCATAACTAATTCCCATCCACATATAAACATCAATAATTTGGTAAGTATATACATAAAAGGATATACATATATTCTTGAGAATATATATCAATCTTCCATCTATATAGTCACCATTCTATTAATTCAAATATGTTGACAAAGATTAGCCATATCTAGCTTGAAACAGTCTGTCCAATAAATAAAAGATACTTATTTCCAACAGAATAGAATGAAAATTTGAGAAGCCACTATATAACTATTATAAACAAGAATTCATTTAGTAGTCTCTATCTAAGTAAGAAAGTAGATAGACACACAAACTCAGAATAATATGAAAGTTTTGAGCAAATTTCAAAAGGAAGCAAAATAAGAAACAATATTAAACTAATTTCTAAAAAAGGATAGACTTCATCTTTGATAAAATTGTAGATTTCCTATATAATTCTATTTCTAGCTTCCTAAGTTTCAATCTCACTGAATCCATCCCTACCAGTATTCTCAACATCATCTTCCCTAATGAGTACTTCAAACCAATCTTCCTCCTCGGGAAAACGAACATGGAGGAAAATAAATAGGAAGTCCATATTTCTCCTGATAGAAGGTGTTGTTCCAATAAAAGAATCAAGGTCCTCAGAAGAAAAGACTGGATAAGAAGGAACATGTACTCCACCGATAGTAGGGGTATCATAGAATCTTGGCTTCAGAATAGTCAAATATGATTTGATATTTTGGATCACTTTCCCCAGGTTATACATATATTGTCGCTTAAAGATAATTCTGCAAATTCATCCAATGTCTTCTTTCCTTGGGTCAACTTGAAGGGCTGATGCAATAAACATTGTAGGAATGTGAGAGTTGACCCTAAATTTATAAGTATTGGTGATAAATTCCTTGCCCAGGATTTTGAAAAATTCCCGGAGGACTAAGTTGTGGGTTGATAACATTATTGCCTTAAGATGGTTAATGGTGATTTCACCATCAAAGGAAATATGGACCTTGGAACTGATAATTTTAATGGTAGTAGTCATACCTGAGAGCGAATAGAAAGTGTAGGATGAATGGGGAAAGAGACCAAGTTTGGTTACTTATAGTTTCCAAAAATGGTTCGGTTCTCCAAGAGGAGGGAAATCGTTGGTAACTAAATAGCCATTAGATTAGCCAAGGAAGTTACAAAACTCACATAATCTAATACAAAAATAACTAATAAGGACCTAAAGCCACCTCATAAAATCATTACATCTTATCAAAGGCCAACTTAGGAGATTCCTATCAATATAAGGAACATTTTGGTTCTAAAATCCGTAAGCAACAATACTACATCTCATAACTTTCTCACATGTAAAACAAGAGGTACACAAAAATCCTTTAATAGCTTAGGATAAGGAGGAGAGAACTGACTGAAGGTGCACGATAAACATTTTGAAGACACCTAAAGCCCCTATTAGATTATGTTTAAAGGGAAAGTCAATCTTTCATTAGTTGGTAAGGATTCTGCTTCCTTAGGCATAAATTACATACCTATGTGTAACAAAAGTTTCCAGGTTTAGAAGGAGAGAAAGTATATGAAAAGGGTTGCTGTTTATTTAACTTTAAAGTAATACTAAAAAGAAATAGATCATTTTCATAAAACTATACCATTAACACCCGTAAAAATTTCTAATATCTACTTACTTTCTGAGAAAGATAACTATCTACTGAAGAAAATCATTTTTAAAATAAAAACCATATATTCTTCTAGTTAATAACAATAACTGTATATGTATAAAATGTTTTTAGGATAACTGCTATATCCTGAGTAAGCAAAAAATTGATCTATCCAGTGACTATATATCTATAATGCTAGGGAATTAAAACAATACTACTACTGTTGTTCCGGTGGAAGCATCTAAAAGTCTACAGATACTGCATAATTAAACCTATCACTATGCTAAACTAAATTCCCTTAATATTTGTGCTTAATTATAATTAGATCGTCCGAGTCATTGTCATCTCCTTCGATATCAATTTCGGGCATCTTCCCTTTTTCCTTAGCATCATTCTTGTTCATTTTCTGTCAACTATTTTTGGTGATAATTGGTGCAATGATCTGGATATTGTCAAGATTAACATTTTACATGGAGGCAGGAACCTGGTAACCTTCTTCTTGGAGATATTTTCAGAACCACGTAGTATCAAAAGATGGGACAACCCTTAGCCATTTCAGTAAAAAGTGGATATTTCATTCCACTGAAACTCAATTATCATCAAAAACATCTTTATTTTAGAGGAAATAGATAGGGCGTCACAGGGTAATCTTATCCTCTACCAAGATACCAATTGCTGCTATCATATATACCTCTGGGAGAGGAATTTATAGGTTCTCATCTACACTAAATACAACTTCCTCTAGACCTAATAAGATTTCTTCAAAGAAAACTCTTTTACTCAGGGTAACTATGTCAGTTATAGGGATTTTAACAAGAAAAAGGCAAACTATAAATGTACCCACAATTTCCCTATTTGTACGTAGAGTAAATTCAAAATCATACTTATCTTCCTTAAAAATCATCTTGACAACTCTTCAAACGAGATCATCCGATGGTAGGAGAATGTGATTCCATTGTTCTAGATGGATGCATCCTCTAAAATTCATCTGCATGTTGCCCTCAGCGTGCAAAACCATAATCTTGGTCTCCATACTCCACAAAAATGATGAGAGATAAAACTTGAGCACGACTTACTATAAGAGAGATCTAAAAACATTGCATCTATTAATAAAATGCACTGGAAGTTTCTAGAGAAAATAGATGAAATAATCTAATTTAGAGACACTATAAAATGATGAAAGGATATCTCTAATAAGGGTTAAGTATTCATTATTAACACATCATGTCATGTAATAATGTTTAAAAGTTGAGCTTTATGTCCTCCATGGGTTTCTAGGGTAATGATGAGGAAGTCCTACTCCAAGATTAGGAGTATATAAAGGTATTTAAGGAATTTAAAATATATGGTAATAGATCTCAGATGAGCCACCAAATCCAAGTGTGGGTAAATTAACTATGTTAAGGCTAAAGTAATTTATCCTCATATATTAACAAATTAACATAAAGGTCACAAAATTAAAGGAAGGAAATTTATTATGACGTGAATAAAGTATTACAAAGGTAATTAATTTGGTTTATCAGCTAAGATTCAAGCCTACAGATTGAGACTACTCTAAAACAATTTATCTTATTACTATATCAAGGTGGTGATCTAGAGAGATAAGTCTCAATAGCTAAATTAGCTAATTCATCTACTCTGACCTTTCCTTCCCTATAAATGTGATTGATGGTTATGTTATCAAAGGATTGACATAAAATCAAATCTCTTGATAAGGTTGAGTCAAGTCTCAAATTAAGAAGAGAGCCCTTCCTCAAGGCATTAATTATAATTGTAGAGTCACCTTCTATGGCTAAGTTTTTGATGCCTATTTTTTTACCTAGATTCAAGCCTTCTACTAAGGCTTCTAATTCCACCCAATTATTAGTTTCTTTACCTATGAATTTATTTATCTTTTCAATTTCCTTACCCTCAGAATCATGAATACAACATCCAATCCTGGCCAAGCTAATATTACCACGTGAAGCTTCATCAAAATTGAGTTAAAAAAAACCAAATATAGGTGGTATCCATCTAAAATTAATACACTTTTGAGATGAGGAAGGCTCCCCATGACCAATGAAAGGAGGAAGCTTGAGAACAATCCATATATTCCTCATTTTTTCATCCCAAAAGTTCATAACCATATTCTTTTTGTTATTATGCACAATTATGTTGTTGGTAAATTCAATGATGGAGCTTTCTATTTTATTAATCAGCTTAGTATAGTCCATTTTAGTATCTTGAAATTTTATTCTGTTCCTTTCTTTCCATACTTCCTAGAGGATAATAGAAGGGGATGAAATGCATATCGAGCTATATATACTATCTTTATACAGGAATGACCAAGAGAGGAGGAAATTTTAGATAGAATTAGGCAAACTAGATCTCCATCCCAACTGGAAACATAGCCAATTGCAAATATGCATAGAGAAATAGCATCCCAGAAGAAGGTGGTCTAGAGATTATTCCTGATGCTCACAGAGAGGGCATCTACTAGGGCCATGAAAACCCATATTTTGAAAATGACTAGCAGTAAGAATCTTTCTGTTCCACACCAGCCAAGAGAAAAACCCAGCTTTATGCAAAGCATCTTTACTCCAGAGCAGGGTATGAGGGGTTCGGTCCTTAGGAAAAGATAATTTGGATCTAAGGTAGTTATAGCCATCCTTTAACTTATAAAAACCACTCTTGTTGCCATCCCAAATTAATTTGTGAGGTTCATTATGGAAAGAGAATTTCCTAGAGTTCAGGATAGAGCTAAGACTAGCTTCTTCCAACAGAGGAAGATACAAAATACTTCTGTCCTTCCATTTCCATCCAAGATCATTATCTAATGTTATATAGTTTTTTACTTTATTACCCCAACTATTTTCTAAAATGGATTTGGATCGGTCCCAATTACCTACAAGATTTAAAGATTTATGACCCTCCCAAGAATCTGACCAGAAAAGGGCATCCTCTCCTTTACCAAGGTTCCAAGTAAGCTTTTCTTGGACAATGAATCTACAGTCTAACATGAAGTTATAAATTATAGAGCCTCTAGGGGCATTATTTTCTCTAAATATATTGATAGGATTCAGGCCATTAAAGTATTTATGGGATAGGATTCTAACCCATTTGAGGTTGGGATTTTTAAACATTTTCCAAACTAATTTAGCCCCAAAAGATTTTCTTTGAAGTTTTAAATCTTTGATACCAACACCCCCTCCAATTTAGGTCTACACACCTTATCCAAAGCCAATATGGAAATATTCTATTTTTCCCATGTACCTTGCTAGAAAACAGTTCTCAAAATTTTGTTAAGTTCATTCCTTTGATTAACTGGAAGACCTAAACAAAGAAGTTGATATAAAGGAAGTGCAGATAGGACAAATTGGACCATAATTTTCCTCCCTGCAGATGATAACCATTTTCCTTTCCAAGAGGTCATTGTAACTCTAGTTTTTTCTAAAGTATCCAAATAAAGCCATAGGTACTTACAAGGAAGGGCACCTATTTTGAAGTTCATTGTATTACTAATATCCTGTTCAAGATGAAGAGGAGTATTAAAGAAAATCTCTTTATTGATTTCCTGACTTGAGGACAATGAATATTGATCCAAGATCATTTTATATTCTTTAGCCTTAGAGATAGAACTATGGCCATAGAGCATAGTATCATCAAAAAATTGTTCATGGGTTGTAGAATCGAATTCCTTAGTAATTTGAATGCCTTAGATTTTATTATCACATTTTTCATTGTTAATAGATCTCCCTAGAGCATCATCCATAATGATGAAGAGGAAAGGGAAAATGGGATCCCCCTGAAGGATTCCTCTATTAATTTCAGAGAAACCATGGGGGGGGTCCATTTACAAGTACTGATAGTTTGTGAGTAGAAATACAAGCATAAATCAAATTAACCCATTTGTTTGCAAATCCAAAATTAGAAAGATATTTCTTTAAAAAAGGCTAGTTCACTTTGTCATAAGATTTTTTGATGTTTAATTTAATTAGCATACTAGGTTTTTGATTAGTATTAATAGAGTGAATAGCCTCATGAGAAATAATGATACCATCATAAATTGATCTACCAAGGACAAAACCAGTTTGTTCATCACTAATAATAAACGAGAGAAGTTTTTGAATTCTGCTAGCCATAATTTTAGAGAATAGTTTATATAAAGTATTGCATAATGCAATAGGTCTATAGTCACTAAAAGTTTTAGGTTTTTCTTTTTTTAGGGATAAGAGCTAAGAACGTATTATTTACTTCCTTTAAGAAGTTCTCAGAGTTTCTAATTCCATCTAAGGCAGTTATAAATTCATCCCCTAAAAAGATCAAGCATTTCTGAAAAAAGAAAGTGGGGAAGCCATCAAGACCAGGTGATTTATTTGGATTCATATTATTAAGGATATTTTCCACTTCAGCATTCATAAATATTTCTAGTAGTTGCTTATTTTGATCTTCTGATATAATTTTTGGAATGTTTGCTAAAATATTTTCTTGACTTTCCAAGTTTGGGATATAGTCTGACTGATAAATATCTTTGAAGAAATTGACTACTTCATTAGCAATATCGAATGGTTCCTCAATAAATTTGTTATTCATACCGATAATTGAAGTGATTCTTTTAATACATCTACACTGTTTAGTACTATTATGGAAGAATTTAATATTTCTATCTCCCTTAGCCAACCAAGTTTTTTGAGATTTCTAACGCTAAAAGATTTCTTCCTTAGCAAGCACATCCTCATATTGTTTCATCAAAACTTTTTCTTCCTCATACAAGGTATTGTCCATACCATACGCAAAAAATTTCATTAAGAGATTGCAATTTTCCTTCCAAAATTATTTTATTTTCAAATATATTACCAAATTTAGTTTTATTCCAGGCTTTTAATATTTTCTTAGTAATTTCAAGTTTATTAACTACCTGATATAGTTTTAAACCCAAAATATCTATCTTTGTCCACCATTTCCTTAGCATATCTAAAAAGCCATCTTCCTTAAACCACATTTGTTCAAATTTAAAGGGACAGTTCTCTAGACACTTATCTTTTAGTATTTTAAGTTCTACAAGAAGTGATCTGATCTAGAGAAAGGTTTGACTTCTGCAGATAAAGTAAAAGGAAGCTCCTCTAAGTTTCCCCGTAAAAAGAATCTATCTATATTTTCAAGTATAAAACTGAAACCTTTTCACCTATTATTCTAAGTAAAACAATCATCAGGGGTAGAAATTTCAAAGAGACTATTTCTGTTTATCCAGTCATTGAAAACCCTAGAAACTTTAGGGAGCAGGAGTGAACCCCCCCATTTCTACGAAGTTTTGGTAATAGTGTTAAAATCATCACCAATTATAGCAATGTCTTTACTATGTTCTTTCAATTTACTCTCAATTTCATACCACACTCTTTCCTTATCTAAGTTAGGTATTGGGCCATATACATTAAAAATCTGGAAACATATGTTAGTATGAAGATAATTTACCATGCCGCTACAATAGTTAGTTTGGTATTTGAGCTTAGAGAGAGTAACCGATCTTGGGTCCCATATAAAACCTCTTCCACCAGAGGCTCCCATAGAAGGAACCCTTCAAAGTTCTCTAATACCCAATTTATCATTAAGGTCATTTAGTCCTAAACTATCTAATTTAGTCTCTTGTAGGATAATAAGATCTGTATTAATGCTTGAGATTCAACGTAAAATGATATGTTTCTTGTTAGGGGCATTAAGACCCCTAACATTCCAAGTCAGGATATTCACAACAACATGGGAAGGAAATTCCCCTTCCTAGAATAAAAGATATCAGTTAATTTAATCTATCCTACTGCAGGACCAACTATTGATCAAAGTTCTTGGGTAGATTTTCTACCTCTCTTTTTTAAAATTTTGGCACAGTCTGGGTGATCTTCGCTAGGCAAAGATGAGTCAATACCGAGAATCATATTCTTTGCACCTCCAATATCCTCATCCTCTTTAAGGATAATCTCAACATCATATTTCAAAACAGGGTTCTCAGGCGATAAACACTCCTGAATCAATAGTTCTTTCTGACAAATAACTTCCTCATCACAAATTTCATCCATAAATTTATCCATTAATTCATTTACAACAAAATCACATAAAAATTCTGAGATTAACCACACTTCTTCCTTTTTTCTTTCTTCAGATTCCTTACTAGCCCTCGAAGGGGTTGAGGGGGGAGATACCAAAAAATTGCAAGAAACAGGATAAATGGTCCCACAATCCACAATATGGACATCTCCAAAGCCTACCATAAATTCTCAATTCATATTAAATTTTTGTTCAATATTCTGTACTATTTCTTCCTGGCTAGGGACAAAAACCTGCTCAGTCCTAATCCTGTCCTCTGATTAGTGATTCTGCAATCATATCAGTTTCAGGTCTAATGTCAACTTCCTTACTAAAATGAATTTCACTTATATAAAGGGGTTGGATGGAAGATTGGAGATTTCAGAAAGAGACAACTCTAGCAGGAGAATCCTTACTTGAACCAATAATATTTTTGGCCTCTAATAGACCAAGGTTAAGGAGCCTAGTGGGTTACACAAAATCCATGGATTTTCATGCAATACTATCTCAAAACTGCCTTTAATATTAATAAAATCAATTCTTACATTCTTGTCTACTGAAATTTTTAGGTTATCAAGATTTTTAATTCGCTGAGATTCAGGATAGAAGTAGATATTTCTCTATTCTTATTACTCGTGTTATCCTGGGTAAGCTTTTCCATAGTTAGTTGATCACCCTGTACCTCATATACAAAAAAATCATAATCTACTATAGTAGGGTTAATTAGTACAAATGACAATTTGCAGCATATTTCTAAGGGATAAATAATTTTATCATTTAAGTTCATACACAATTATAATTTTCTCAACATAAAGCTGTTTCAAATCCATAAAACCAATAAATTTGCCTATGCAATTTCCTATCTTCCTCAAAGTTTTTTCGTCGGAAAGCTCCACTAGGAGATCTTTAAGAAGAATACCCTTTTCAACAAAAAAATCTTTAACTTAGGCGGATTGAAAAAAGGTGTCCATTCCAGGGTTGTAAATTCAATATTTTTGTATTTAGGACAACCTTTTGTAAGTAATTTTTCTTTCAATTTTTTATCTGAACAATTAACATATAATTTTTTTTATGGGAGTATAGTTATACTTACCTTGTTAGGTAACTCTACTTTTAACCACTCTACAATCTTGCAGACTAGAGTACTGAAGCTATTCCACCTGCAAAATAAACCATAAATAATGCACATCTCTTGCGTACTCTCAATCAGTCCATTCTTAATTTCTAATTTTGTGATTTTATTATTATGATTAGGGTAAATAGAAGATGGAATATCATTTAATCCATATGGTGAATCAAAATCGTGACCAAACTTAGAGCAGTAGAATGTATGCCTTAGTTCCTTAATTCTTCTATGAGGAGGAGAATACACATTACCTTTTAGTGAGGAGATATGAGATCGAGGTTTACCATTACCAACAACAATATTAACCATAGGAGGCTATTTCTTGAGAGTTTCTATCGAATGATCAACTCTTAGTGTCTGGGAGAAGAAATGTTCCCCAAACCCTTTGTCTTTGGGGACGCTAGGTCTACAGTAATGTTTAGATCTGCGATACAGAGGAGAGTATACTGCTCCGTCTATGGAAGCCCGAAGATACAAGGATTTGAGATTACCCCTCTGAGGGTCATCCACTCATTCATAGATAGGGTTAGAGATGGCCATATTATGGCGCTCCATTGAATGCTTCTCCATTGGAAAAACCCCATGAGAGATCCTAGGGGAAGAAGGAATTAGAGTAGAGAAATGATTGTATGTCGAGACATAAAAGGGTTTCAAACATTTTTGATGAGGGAGCCGACGAGTCCCTGTAACCAGCTTCCATTATGCCTTCTTATTGACACAAGTAACCTCAGAGCTTGATGAGGAGGGAAAAACATAGATTCTTGCCAAGTTAGCATATTTTGTCTTTGAAAACACTGAAAATTGTTTGTCCAACACTTCAACGCTAAAAGATTTAAATCGTACAAAATTTTGCAGAGCCATTTCGCTCATAAAGCCAGATTATTAATATATAAAACTATAATAGTACATATTATAAATTAAGTTTTGTGGAGAGTTAATTATTTAATTAAAAATAAAAAAAATAAAAAAAGAAAGAAAACAAAAAAGAGAGAGAAGAAAATAAAGAAAGGATATTATTTATTATAATATATAGATATAGATATAATACTTAATTTGGGAAAAGAAAATAAATAAATAAATAATACTTATTTATTTAATATTAAAAGAAGAAAGAGAAACAAAATTGAGTTTTTCTTTCTTTTAAAAATAAATAAAAAAGTAAATTGATTTTATTTAAAAAAATAAGAAGAAAAATAAATAAAACATTTTTTTTTTCCAGGGTTAAGTTTTTAGGAACTTGTCCTAGAAACCCTAGTTGAATAATTTTTATTTTACTAGAGTTTTTTGGCCATTACAAAAGAGAGGACAAAGATTTTTCAGAACATAAATTTTAAGAGACAGGATTACAGGTTTTGCATTGAGATTTTGAAGTTAAAGAATGTATTGTGAAGTCATATTTTTGGTTCTTCTTCTTCTTCTTCTTAGCAAGTCTACCTGGCGTTTTCAAGGTAGGGGTTTCTAAGTCTTTTTGCAGTTTCTGTTGGAAAGATTGTTTTCTCCATGCTTGCTTAGTTGTGATTTGATTTTGAGTTAAGGTGCTTTTTATTTCAAAAAAATTATACGATGATTAGGGTGTTCTTTTGAGTTATGTTTATGACATGTCTGGTATTCTATGAGAATTTTTATGGAAACCCTAGGAGAGAATGATTTAAAAAGGATAAATTTTTGTTGTATATCCATTAAGGTTTTACCGAATTGAAAAAATTTAGTTGCATAAGTTTCAACTGTATGGAGTAATCCTTGATTATGAACTATGTGTATTATAGATACTTGCATGTAAGGATATGGGTTTGAAAACATAAATTTTTTATTAGGGTTGTGAAGACTTTGGGTAGGGAATAATTTTCATTTTAGATGTAACCTTAAAGATATAAAAACACTTTAAGATACCCATTTGGGTTTTATTTAACATATATCAAAATAAAATAGGGTTCCTTTGTATGGAAAAGGTCAAATATTGGCTGTTATAGTGAAATTAGGCCTATTTGAACTTGATTTTTCAATTGGAGTCTGACGAACATTCATCCATAATGTTTTCAAATTACATAATTAGGAAAATATCTTTAGTGAGATTTTAAATAATACTGTTATGAATGTTTTCATTGATTTGTATGATGATCCAACAGTTCAAAACAAAGTTATGGTCTTTTAACAAACTAGTAACCTTCATTCCTGAACAGGGCTATTACAAAGATTTACTTTTTATGCCATTTAAATGACCTTATCTTTAGGACTAGAAAGAATGAAAAATATGTGAAATTAAATTATCTTTCTATATATATAAGTTTCAAGTCTATATCATTTCATAAGAGATTACACTATTCAAGTTACTGACTGATATGCATAGAGGAAATACATAAAAACTCACTATTATAAAGTTAAAATTATTAATAAGTCTTATTAATTAAAAATTTATCAATTTAAAAATTATTAAATAATTAATATAACTGATCTAATCAATTTATAATTTAATTTTAAAGATCATAGAGATTCACTAAAACACCATATATGTTCCATGTGCATACTTTATGTTACTAACTAAGTCATTTATGACTTTGTTGTCACTAAGGATTGCACCCGAAAGAGCTAAGTATGAAACTCAGCAATCCTGTGAAACATGAGAATACTTTCAGGTTGTGGGGAACCTATGATGAAAGTAGACCTCCGGATTAAGGCCCGGCTTCCCCTTGAATCAACTTTAAACTGAACTAGACTTTTTGGAGGAAAAGGGGAGAGTGCATGAAATGAAATAACTGGAATAAAAATTAGGCGATTCACCAAACTTTAAGGATCCACAGGTCAAAGGTATACCCACAATGAAACATGAAAATGACTTTGTAATTCACAAATTGATCCTATTATTCTGATATTCCTTGAAATAAAGAGGTATTGGAATAAAAGGAAGGGAGAGAGCTTCCACAACCTAAAACTCAAATGTACACCGATTAGGACTGAGAATAACAAAAAACCTTTTTGAATACTTAATTTGAACAATCATGTAAAGTAAAGGACACAACCTGGATCACAATAACCTTAACATGTAATTCAATAGAAAAACTTAGAAGTAAATAGGAACAAGAAGGACTACTGTTGCATATTCAGTAAAAGGGGGTGAAATACAATCTGCATCACCAAGAGATACAAACATTCAAATCTTAGAATGCGATAGAATGGAAGAACTTCCCATCACAAAAATGAGAGGGGTATAAATAGGTGAGAACCTCAAAAGATGAATTTCCAAGGATTCTGGAAATCACCATGCCTAACTCCACCAAATCCGGGACTAGAAGACATAATATCTCTGAAGAATCTGCATTTTAGGTGCACAAGACATGCTTCTCATATCTGGATGTCAGGTCCTTGGATTTGTAGGTGGTGGAAAAGAGAATTTCATAATCATGCCTTAAAAGGCCTTCCCCTTTCAAATCAAATCTAACCTATGCCCAAATCATGCTTGGTAGGTGATATTTTCCAAAATAATTTATAATTGCATCATTGAAAAAATATTTACAATGATAAAGGAATGATTTACATTAATGCATCCCATTTGAGATAAACAATGACCCTTAGAAGAAATGATAAGAGACATGTTATCAAAATGTTTTCCATGAAGCCTGGGACCTAGGGTATGCTTTACATGTTTTCTGCACATATTTGTTCTTTATGTTCAAATATGAATATGACCCAATAAAAATATCATTTGATTCATTGGACAACTTAGTTATGTCCTCTCTTTCATGTAATTTCCAATTTAAGCATAGGAAATGAACACAAATTTAATTCACATCACTAATTATGTACAAACTAGGTTATCTTAGCAACTCACCTAGTAAGTAGGCTAACAATCTTAACCAATTGAATGAACATAAGAATTGGGTAACATTTCTTGCGACCTGAGCTGAGTGCTTTCCTGCTAAGTACTTCTTTTGACTAGTTGCCTTCATTATCCATCGGGCATAGAGTTCTCTAGCTTCCATAACTGAAACATGGTTCAAATCCTAAAAAAAGAACAACTCCTCTTGAAATAAAACAACTAAATGCCTAAGATATGTTGGTATTTTTCTGAGGGACTCATCCTGTGAGTGTGAATGGTTTGTATCAGTGGGTCCGCAACTCAATAATACCAATCACTGATTCTTTCTTGATGAAGCTTGAAGAATGAAATCAATGTATCTCTGGCTTATTTCTAACAACTGGAAAATGAAAATAACAACTGAAACTAAGAACAAACTTGTGCTACAACACTTAAGGAACACAGGAAACCAAGCTGAAAACTTCTAATCTACTAATGTCCAGGGGTAGTACTTTGACATCAATAACATGACTTGAGTTGAATCCCATTCACAAGAATAGGAAATTATTCTCTCTCAATGGAAGACAACTGGAAGGCATTATGGGATTTACATCCTATGACCATGAAGGGCCCACTCTAGATCACATCAAACTTAGTGTGCCTCCCGGGTTTATTCTTCAATTCATCCCATTTGAGGACCAAGTCTCCCTCCTTGAAAACCCTAGGAATAGACCTCTTATCAAAGGTTTTCTTCATCTGATCTTGATGGTTTTATTGGTTTTCCAATGCTAGTTTTCTTGTTTCCTCAAGTTCCATCAGTTCAGCAAGTCTTACTTGCATGAAATCTTCTTGTATTAGTTCAATTTCCTTGATTAAATTAAGAGTAGGTAATTCAACAGAAATAGGAACTTTAGCTTCCCTCCCATAGACTAGAAAGTATGGAGAGTTACCTGTGGATCTCTTGGGGGTTATCCTATTTTCCCACAAGGCCAACTTCAACTTGCTGTGCAAATCTCTTAGATTCCCCTCTATAGTTCTGATGATGACCCTGATCATGTTCTTATTTGTCCATTCTGCTTGACCATTACCCTAAGGGTAATATTTGGATGAAGTATTCAGGATAATTTTATGATTTAATGCCCATTCTAAAATCTTCATTCCTAGGAAGGCAAGTGCACCGTCTGAGACAATGGAGCTAGGTGTTCTAAATCTTGCTACCATGTCTTGGTAGAAGCTGAGGACAGAACCTTCAGTTCCATATTTTAGTTCTATGACCTCTTCCCACTTAGAGAAGTAATCTGTGGCCATGAGGATCCACTTGTGAACAAGAACTAGAGGGTGGGTTGATGTGGCTAATTAAATCTAACCCCCATTTAATGAAAGGTTACTCCACCTTAATAGGATGCAATGGAAAGGCTGCCAACTTCTGGTTGCCTACAAATAAAGTACAATTTACACATTTTCTTACCAATAAAATGCATCTTTGTGTAGATTGGACCCATAATACCATGCTCATTATTTCCAGAGCAGTAGTTCTTGCTGCAAAATGGCCTCCGGATGCTCCGTCATGGAATTATTCAAGAATTCTGGCCATCTGATCTACTTCAACACACCTTAGAAAAACACCATTGTAGTCTTTCCTATATAAGACACCATCTAGAATGACAAAGGAAATGACTTGAAGCCATAAATACCTTCTCTTGGCTCTGTCAAGGATTTGGGGACACTCACCAGTTAAGAGATAATGCTTCATCTCTGCTGTCCAACTTGTGGGGGCTGTATTTTGATTTATTAGGGCAACATCTCCTTCTTGTTGATTACTTTCCTTTTTTCTTCTACCATTTGGACACATAGTCCTTTTCCTCTTATCAACTTAGTGAATATGATTTGAATGCCATATTCCATTACTCTAGTAATCCAACCCACTCTCGTATGGTTCAAATTTTTGTTCAAAAGGAACTCTTTAATGCAGGTATGTGCAGACATAAGATGAACTGCATTATTCAAAAGAAAATGTCTAAACTTTTTCAAACTCCTTACCGCTGCTATGATATTATTTTCCATAAAGTTATAGTTTAGTTCATATCCGTCTAATCCTTGGCTATAGAAAGCCACTAGTTGCTCTTGTTTATCATCATTTTATTGAACTAGTATGGTAGATATAGTGTCAGTATTCCCAAATGCATAAATAATGAAGTCTTTTGAAAAATTTGGGTTTACCAGACTAGGAGCAGATGCTATTGCCTCCTTTACTTCTTCAAAACACCTTTTACCATCACTTGTCCAATGGAAGACATCATTATTTTTTAGCATCTGTGTCATAGGCTTCAACAACGCTACAATATTTGGGATAAATCTCCTCAAGAAGTTGATTCTCCCCAGGAAACTTTGTAGCCCCTTCTTGTGTGATGGCAATGGTAGTTCTAGGATTGCACTTATCCTTTCAGGGTCAATAGTTGTACCCTCTTTGGAAACAATATGCACCAGAATTCTACCTTCATAGACAACAAGGATGCACTTCTTGGGGTTCAAAGAGACTCCAAATTCTCTACACCTCTCAAAGATCTGCTTCAAATGGGCCAAGCGGTCATTAGTATTCTTTGAAAAAATAGTTATGTCATCTAGATAAAATAGGACAACTTATACATTAAGCTAGAAAATGCCATCTCCATGGCTTTTTGGAAGGTTGCACCAGCATTATATAACCTACAAGGAATCTTTCTATATGCCATGATGCCCCATTTAGTTGTAAAGGCTATTTTATACTAAGCCTCTTCTTTTACCAGGATCTGGTTATAACCAGAAAACCGTCTAGCAATGAAAATCTGTGAGATCCTGATACCAACTGTAGTATTTGTTCCATAGAGGGAAATGGATGGTGATCCTTCAGTGAGGCTCGGTTAAGATCTCCAAAATCCACACACAATCGGATTTCACCATTCTTCTTCCTAACATGTGCCAAGTTAGAAAACAATGAAGTATGCTTGATTGGATATATAATGTTAGCCTCAATCATCTTTCTCAACTCAGTTTTTATTATCCCTTCTAACTTAGGGTTTATAGGCCTTTGATTCTGTCTAACAGGATTAGCATTGAGTTCAAGCTCAATGTTGTGCTGGGCTAAATGAGGATCAAATCCTTTCAAATCATGGTACTCCCATGCAAATACATCACTGAATTCTTGGCATAATAAAACAAAATCTTGTTGTTCGGGTTGTGTACATACCATTTCAAGCTTTAGGGACTTATCTGGGAGTATTGCAACTGGTTGGTAGTGTTCCTCTTTCACTGCCATGCTTGCCTTCTCCCACATAAGCTGATCATCAGAGTTAAAAATAGACTCAAGGGTGACCAACCCTTTGGGAAATTTTTTAGTTTTTAACTGCATCATCTGATCATTGTATTGATGGGCATATTTACTCTGATTAGCACTAGAAAATTTAGTCTCTTCCATCAAAAAATTCAACATTTGTTCATCACTTTCAAAGATCTGCCAGCTTACCTGATTATCTAGGTGTCACGCCCCACCACGGAACCCAAGAGGAAAAGCCAACTAACTACTAAGAGATGTGAATATTGTTTTTTTCAATGAAATATTAAAACTAATCTAAGCCCTCACAGGTTCCCTAACACCGCTATTAAAGAAACATAATCTAATCTATTCATTTACCCATTAAGGCATTGATTGATTAATATACGTTTGCAATTCATTCCTTTACTCTTAACATTAAGTTACATGTATAATCTTACCATCAATCCTAATATTTTAACATGCATCCATGTGAGTTATCCTTTACTAAACTTGTGTCATTATTTACACTATTTATTAAGTATTCAGGTGAAAGATAAACATTCGATGGATATGAAATTCCCTTTATACTTTATTATTTTGTACGCATTTGTGAAACATAGTAACTATAATCCAATATTAAATTCTATAGCTACTTATTCATAGATTCATTAACTCATAATCATTTTCCACAACCATACATCAAGAGACAATGCATTCATTCATAAATACATTATTTCATACTAAGTCTAAGATCATTTCTTGGATACCAAAAGTAATAAAAGATACGTTTATAAATACCCTAAACAATTATCTTTTCATATTGATAACATATAATATTTTCCCTTTCCTTTTTCATAGATCCACCCATTCCCTTATACATTGCTTTGAATTACATTGATATACACCATATCTTCAGATCCAATGATTTACTAGAGATTTCTATTACAAGAATGCACATGCATAAGTACATCTTTACATATACAATAAGAAGTCTTCAAAACTGAAAATCAAGAAGAAATAGGAGCCAAGATGATCCATTTGACCATGAACAGTACCTTGATAAAATAAAGATTAACCACCCAACCACATGGATCCAAAAATATTCCACTCCCCCATGCTAGGAGACAGAGACCAAGGTCCACACAAGAATGTAACAACTAGGACACTCCTAAGGTAATGATATCCATTCCCAAAACATCACACAATTGAAAACACAATAAGATCACAAAGAAATAAATTACATTGGTAGGAACTCTAAGGCACATGCTAGGTGAGTTTCATCGCATAGACCTCACCCCTTGGGTTATCCTGGTAAGCCACTCTGTGCCCCGGCCCCCAAGTAGGCACATGCAAAACCAAACATCTCTCATAGGGATGAGACTGTTCGATTGTGCTATCGCAATAACACCTTCTCCCACTCCCATACGTAGCCTATACTAGCACTACTAGCATGGGTGAGGCTTATCTTATTTAATGTGTAGTGCCCCTTCCCATAATTTTATTAATGTTTTCACTGGATTAAACAACTCACCAGTGGGTTATCCTGGTACTAGACACTTAGGGCCCCGGCCCCAAATTGTAAGCCACTCACATAGTGTTCTTAGATTCCCTACCTCTAAAAAAAATCATAAATGCATATAAATATAAGTACCATAGATACACAAGTGTTTACAACATCAAACGATTGAGTTTAAGAAATCACTAGTTGTCCTGAATCCTTTGGACAACCGTAAACCACAATCGAGTACACAGATAGATAAAACACATCCACATTGCATCAAATGCATCACAAGGGATTCTCAAAAAAATAATAACATCATGAAACTTATAAAAAAATAAATTATAACATCAAAGTAACCTAGGATTGGGTTTAGGGGATCACCGATTTACCCTAGTCCACTAGACAGTCCTAAACCCTAATCTGGCATTCAAGATGGTAAATAACACATAGGAAGAAATCAAAATACACCAACATCAAGTATTATACAAAACCATATAACCAGTGCCTTTTGGTACCAACTCAACCCACAAAACATCATAACAAGATCATATTGCAAAAAACATGCTTATTCCTGAAATTTGGCTAAGTCTGAAATCTCCTGAAACCTTCAAAATCTAGAATCTTTATTTGAACTCCTAGGAGGTTGAAACCACTATCAAACATCCTAGAAGGTATTAAATAAAATGTAACTTAAATTATAAGGAATTAAAATTATGTAGCTTATATTTAAACGTTACATTTTATGTTTCACTCTAAGGCTGATATCGGACGGAGACCACCCTAACCCTAATTAGGGTTCCCAAAATATCCAAAACTTATGATAAGTTTCCAAATGATCATAAACATAATAATACATGAAAATAAAGTATTATACAATTTGAAAAACCTCTAGGGCCAATCCCGGGTTAGAACCAAACCCTAAACCCTTCCAGAAACCCTAAAAATCAAACTAGAAGAGTCCTACACAGGTGGAACCCTAAGATGCGCAGGTGGTGATCTAAGCTACGCAGGTGGTACAACCTATGTAGGTGGGGATTCTACATAGGTGGTCATGCATCCTACGTAGGTGGTGCCCATTTTTGTGTAGGTGGTCAAGATTGTGCGCACTCCGGACAACAACCTCCAGATTTGACCTTCTGGGTAAAATTGGATAAGATGGAGGCCTGGAAAGCAGAATCAGAGAGATACCCAGTTGAGATCCCTCAGTTCTCCTTCCAAACCATCCCTCAAACCCATCTACCTTTGTGGTAAACCTATTTAGTTCCTTCCCATAGGCAAAAGGTGCAGAAAGGTGACCACCAGAAGACATTATTCTAATCAAGATGGAAGTCTGCACAACATCAACAGAAGGAGGTTCTATCTAAAATCCAATACATTCTAAGGTAATAAGCCACACGGAGGGACATATAAATGAAAGTCCATAAAAATTATCCATCATAAGGTTAACATTCATTATTCAATTCATACAAGACAACATAATGTAAAAATAAACAGTCATAAGATATTTCCATCGGTCACAAAACTATAGTAAACAGTAAAAAAACCACATCAAAATATAGCAATCACATGAAACATGATTCTCTTTTTGGGTAGAGCCTACCTGGAGTCCTGCAGAGAAATGTTTGAAGCAATTGCAATTCCACTCCAGCCAAGCCTATTCTCCTCAAGCTTTCCAATCAACAAGATATCCTCCAAATACTTCCACCCACCTTTCTAATAGTTTCAGATATATAGTTCTCCATATATAATTTCTCCCTTCTCTGCTTCCCTTTCTACTCTCTACATCTCCTTCCATAAATATGTTGTAGGATTGGTTGCATGGGAAGTTTCAACTGATGCAACCATCCACAACTATCTTCTGGTTATTAGTTTGGACATTAATAGTCTTTAGATAAATTAATATGTATATAGTTTCTTGAGAATGTTTTTGTTAAATTACCACCTTTGTTACTGTTGTCACTTAGGTTTGCACCCTTGCTGAAAGCTTCTCTAACAGCAACCTAGTGAAACATGGAATCAACCTCCAAGCTGTGGGACTTGAACTACGAGGTTGAATCTCCGGAGAAGGCCGGCTTCCTCTACTATCAGGATGCACCTAAAACTATCTCTTGCAAGGAAAAGGGAGAAGGAGATGCAGGAAACCAAATTACTTGAAAGGAAAGGGTGATACACCAAGATAGGGCCTACTTTCTTCTGCCTTGAAACTGCACTACACATCCATATAACTCACTTACACAACTTCTACCACATGATTCATAGCAAACATGTGAAGGTCAGAGACTAAAATTACTACAAGGGAAGAGAAAACTTCACAATATAGTAATCTAAGTGAAATAGACACAACACACAACGAACCAGAATTAGCTTGATCAATAAGGGGTAAAACATCTACTCAGTTATTGATTACAAAAGAGGATAAACATGAATTACACAGAATGAGGCATAAGGTAATTACGATAACAGTAAACTGTCATAGAACCAGAAGAGAAGTAGATGGATGAAAGAAAATAGACACAGGAGCAAAATACTACAAGCATCGGACTACCTTCCAACCTCTTGTAATTGCAACCTTTTTGCTATATATAGGGCTATGACCATCTTGGGATCCCTTAGGATGTAACAACCTTCGGATGATCATGAAAACCCTAACCCTAAAACACAGGAGAGAGGAAAATAGAGAGAGAGAAGGCGGTCGAGAATGACTGAGTAAAAATAGATATTCATGGATATTTTCCTGACCTTCCTCGATCTGGCAATTGGAAATCAGATTTAGTAGACAACAGCTAGTAACATTTATGTTTACTCTGAAAGTCATGCACACCTATTCACCTATACTTCTCTGTAATAACTGCCTCTCTTGTCCGTGAATAGTGCATGGCCATGTGTTCTCCTTGTCACCGCCTAAGACTTCTTCTCCTTTCTCTTGGTACTTCTGGAAACTCAGTCATAACTCTGTTCTATTTTGAAACACACTGAATCTCCTCCTCTTTCACCGACATTGCAGCAAATCTATCCAAAGGTCGGGAAACTGCTCTGTGCATGACCCCAGCTACTAGAAACCCCTTTTGATCAAAACTGGAACACGAGCACAGAGAAACCATGGCTGTCGAGCGTTCACAGTGCCAAATCTGCCACCAGAAATTCAAATTCAAATCAGGCGACCACGCGACAACGGCTAGTCTCTAAGTCACAGAACTCAATCATTAATCATGGTTATATCTCACAACCTAGCGACACTGTGCTTTTCTTAACCCCTAGCCAACCTGAGTTACCTCTGGTGACAAGGCGACCGTGTGAAATCAAAGTCGCGAGTCATTTTACTTAACTCATCATCTGTCTAGCGACCATGCCACAAACTGTTACTCCTTAACTGTCACGGCTTGTCACCTGATCGCCAGATGCTCATGTTTCCTTTCCAGATAACACAACAACCCCTAGTCGCTGAGTCGGGTGATCCTGAGTCTTTACCTTTAACTTGAAACACGTGCCCTTTTTCCTATTTAGCGACAATCTGACTGCCCCAAGGCGCTGAGTCGGGAGAACTTTCTCTG
>MU224319.1:2318-18152 GCA_018584345.1 Thuja plicata | reverse complement strand
ACACATATTAACACATTTATATAAGCATATTTATATAACCATATATATAGACATATGCATATGTGTGCACCCATATGCCTATGTGTATATATATCCATGCAAATATTATTATAAAACATACATTAATTAATACACTTGACAAGCTTATTACCATGCATTTAATTCTATAATACCATCAAATTATTACTAACCGATAGTCGAACCACAAAACAATATTCACCTAGTCCTAGGGACTATAATGAATATCCATAATGAATAAAACCCAAGCAGCCAAAATCAGACATCAATCCATAATCAAAGGAAAAATCCAAAAAGACCCAACCTGAGAGCAGGGATCAGGGCTAGGCTTAGTCTTGCGGGACCTTGTACTGTGTCCGTAACAACAACAATGATCAAGTATTTTGGGGCATGCTCAAACCTATGAAGCCATGTGAAGTCTATGCCCGGTACCTGCAAGCCTGCATCACTGAGAAGAAATACATGTGCATTGATGTACATATTAAAGAAGACATTGTAGACAGATGATGGGGATTGATACATCGTGTGGATCTCATCCATGTGAGTAACTATGACTTTGTCCCGAATCATGAAGACACATCATGTATATAGACACACACACTCACACACAAAGAATGTAACATGAGGGTTAGAATCTTGAGCATTGGGTTAGTCAATAATCGATACTAATAATAACTCATCATAATCATAATAAATGTCCTAAATCATTAAGTGACATAAAAGATTCATTGAAAGTAACTTTAATAGAAGAATATATCTATATCCATCCAGCACATATCACATAACATCCTAATTGTGTTCAGAAAGGTATTGAAGGTCCTTTATACATACGTAGAGACAAACACATGCATAAATGATACCTTCAGACAATATGTCTGATATTAGAATTCTCAGGTACAAGCTGATGAAATCATTATAAAGAACTTTATAGGAAAACAAGTATTAAGCTATAAGGAAACATCTAAAGATATTACTTCATTCAAAAACTTGTATTAGGGTTAGAGGGGTATTACACTGGGACTAAAGGTCTTACAAGGATCTTCACATACTGTTGCACCTTAGTGTTCTTAATCTCTTTAGGAATATCATATATAGCCCCCATAGCAGCCAACTTGTTTGCTTGTTTGTTCTGATTTCTTGGAACAACAATTAGATTAAAAGCATCAACTCCTTCAATTAGGTCCCAAACTCTATGCTTATTCATTTTGAGCACATCATTTTTGGTGAGGTTAGTATTACAAATCTGATTGACTATTAGCTCACTATCACCAAAGACTTGTAAACATTTGATACCCTTTTTTCTAGCCCACTCTAATCCATGAATTAAAGTCTCATATTCTACTATATTATTAGTACAAATAAAGGAAAAATGTACAACATAATAGTACCTTTTCCTTTTTGGTGAAATAAGTACAACCCCTCCCATGGCACTGATCTTTCTTCTTGCACCATCAAAGAAAAACTTCCATAGGTGATTCTTGGATCCCCCTTCTTCATCAAATTTGGGATCGCTGCATTCTGTTCATGAATGATATACATCCCTATACTAGACACCTCCATGTTTCTAAATGGATCATCCTCTACTTTTTCTTCTACCCACTCATCCAAGGGAATATCTAGGATATTCTCAGTAGTGATATGTGGTTTTGAGACAACAAGTTCTTGTTCATGGAATGTTAGGTTGGAATTGATGGGGATAGGTGTGTAGGGCTCCACATGGTCTTTTGAAAAGGTTTATGACTTGATTCTGACCTTTGTACCATACCTAGTTCTGAAATATAAGTGAGACCAATCTGAAGAAACATACCCACCTAACTTGGCAGTAAAGTCTCTGCTAAGGAAAATAGCAAAGTAGGGTGGTAGATCAATAACATAGACATCTTGAGGGATTGATAAGTTGGTACACTCATGCAAGGTGAGGCTTAGGTATTTGATGAATCCAACTATACTGACTAATGATCCATCTAATTGGATAATAGGATTATCAATAGGCTCATAGGATGACCCTAAGGTGTCAGCTAATTGCTTAGGTATAACTGAGTTGCTTGCTCCTGAGTCAATCATACAATTATGTACTAAAATTTTTCCAATAATAAGAGTGACATAGAAAGGAGAAGGCTTGACCTGTGGAGCCTATTTATTACTTGTGGGTTGTAGGTTAGCTTTTACATCTTGCTAAACTTTCCGAGACACATCAACAATCAGAACCCTAGGTTTCTTTGAAACATATTTTAGTGTAATCTAAGATAAAGCATCAAGCATTAATTACTTTTTCCCAGGGATTGCTAAAGTATCTAGCATGGGCACACTTATTAAAGTTTTCTTCATTTATTCTACAATATTGAAGAAACTGAGGATTACCTTTGGCTGTGCCTTTCCTGTATCCACATCTGGTTGTGTTGGTGCAGGCTGTGCCACTATCTTCACAGGCTCCTTAGTTGGTACAAGTTGCCCCCGAGGCAAAATTTGAACAAACTTAGGCTGTAGGACCACAACTAGGGCCTAATGGTCTATTGAAACTGGTTTCTCTACATCCATGGCCTTATTTTTTGACCTTTTGTTTGATGAAACTGGGATATAGCTCTAATTTTCATTGTGGGGAAAGTTAATTCCACAAAACTCCTCACTATGCCAGTTCATGAGAGCCACATTAGGTACACTGTGCTCACTTGGTCCTACTGGCTGATTTTTTTGAATTTAGGGCTCTTGTGGCCTTTCTTATGGAGTCATGATATTGTCTTGCACCATAAGATTTTGGCCAAATCCATTGGGGAAAACTCCTTGAATGTGCTGCTTCTTGCATGGACAATTCTACTCATAATCTCGCACTAGATTTTTCTAGACCACTAGAACAAGCTCCCTAGAAGCACTAGGAATGTTGGGATTGTAAGGCTAGCTAGCTCTTTGATTATAGTTTCTCATTTGGCCTTGCTGGCCTACCTGATAAGGGGGTCTATTTTGCTGGTACTGAGCGTGATATGGGGCTTGGTAAGGCTGTTGATAATACTATTAACAAGGTTGTTGAAACTGCTACCTTTTGAGACTAACAAGCTCATAGGTAACATTTTACAAGATATTTTTGATCTCCTTTAGCTCTTGGAACTGGTCTACAACTAGACTAGTATCTTGTTGGGGAAGAGCTAGGATAGGTGGAATAGAGGCCAAGGTTGGGAGTGCTTCAGGAACAGGTTGCAATTCTAGAGAGAAGGGCATTAGAGGCCTTGGGGATATTTTCCTAGCTTGGATGAGACTGTTCTCATCTCTTATGGCAATATTAAAGGCTTCTGACAAGTTGTTCCCTCCCATTGTTTGGATTGTCACAAAAATGTCCCTGTTAAGTGCCCTCAAATAGTACAAAAAGCTTGCTAGTTTGAAGGCCTAACTACTACTGGAATTCTATTCCACATCATTTGGAACCTGAAATTGAAGTCCATCATATGCTCCTGGGGTGACCTCTTTTTGGTAGTAAAATGTTCTACTAAAGAAAGATGGTCAGATTTATCTTCAAACTAGGTAGTCAAGGCAACACCTAGGTGATGCCAAGTTGCTATAGAGTTAATTGCTAAACCCCTAAACCATTGCAAAGCTTTACCTTTAAGTGATGCTGCTAACAACCTAACAACTACATCATCATGGGTGATGTGATAAAGACCACAGAGGGATGAAACATCTCTTATATGTTCAATGGTTGAGGTTTGATCCTCTCCGATAAAAATGAGAAAGATTTTAAGGGCTCCCATGGGCATGTCATTATGTTGTTGTAAATTAAGAGGGCTACCCTGGTTAAAAGCCACAAAAGGATGATTTCTGGCCATAGGTGGATTTGGGAGAACTTGAACTACTAGGAGCACTTGAGATAATAGAGGGAGCAGTGGGATAATAGGACTATCTATATGGATATGACTGGAAATAGTAGGTTGAGATGCATTAGGTTGGGGTTGAGTGCTCTTGGATGCCTTTTCTCTCTTCTTAGATGGAGGTATCTCCCTATATTCAAAAGAATTCTTTCTCTTCCTAGTTGGTATCCCGTTCATGTGCTACCAAGACTGATCTGCATAAAACAAGAGTAGATTCACCAAGTATGATACCTCATAAATTATAATAAAAACATAGCTACTGATAATACCAAACAAAAACTCATATGGAACTTTCTAGAATACTAGCTCAAAATTTTGTCCCACCGGGCGTGCCAAAAACTGTTGTCACTAAGGATTGCACCCGAAAGAGCTAAGTATGAAACTCAACAATACTATGAAACATGGGAATACTTTCAGGTTGTGGGGAACCTATAATGAAATCAGACCTCCAGATTAAGGGTTGACTTCCCCTTGAATCAAATTTAAACTAAACTAGACTTTTTGCAGGAAAAGGGGAGAGAGTGCATGAAATGAAATAAATGGAATGAAAATTAGGTGATTCACCAAACTTTAAGGATCTACAAATCAAAGGTATACCCACAATGAAACATGAAAGTGACTTTGTAACTCACAAATTGATCCTATTATTATGATTTTCCTTAAAATAAAGAGGTACTAGAATAAAAGGAAGGGAAAGAGCTTCCACAACCTAAAACTCAGATGTACACATATTAGTACTGAGAATAACAAAACACCTTTCTAAATACTCAATTTGAACAAACATGTAAAGTAAAGGACACAACCTGGATCACAATAACCTTAACATGTAATTCAATAGAAAAACTCAGAAGGAAACAGGAACAAGAAGGACTACTGTTGCATATTCAGTAAAAAAGGGGCCAAATACAATCTGCATCACCAAGAGATACAAACATTCAAATTTCAGAATGAGATAGAGAACTTCCCATCACAAAAATGAGAGGGGTATAAATAGGCGAGAACATTAAAATCTATATTTCCAAGGATTCTAGAAATCACCATGCCTAACTCCACCAAATCTGGGACTAGAAGAAGCAACATCTCTAAAGAATCTGCATTTCAGGTGCACAAGACATGATGCTCATATCTGGCTGTTAGGCCCCCATATTTTCAGGTGGTGAAAAAGAGAATTTCATAATAATTCCCTAAAAGGCCTTCCTCTTTCAAATCAAATCTAACCTGCCCCCAAATCATGCTTGGTAGGTGATATTTTCCAAAATGATTTATAATTGCATCATGGGACAAATATTTACAATGATAAAGGAATGATTTACATTAATTTATCCCATTTGAACTAAACAATGACCCTTAGAAGAAAAGATAAGAGACATGTTATCAAATTTTTTGCCATGACACCTAGGACCTAGGGTATGCTTTACATTCTTTCTACACATATTTGTTATTTATGTTCAAATCTAAATATGACCCAATATATATATCATTTGATTAATTGGATATCTTAGTTATGTCCTCTCTTTCATGTACTTTCCAATTTCAGCTTACAAAATGAACACAAATTTAATTTAGATCACTAATAATGTGCAAGCTAGGTTATCTTAGCAACTCACCTAGTAAGTAGGCTAACAATCTTAACCAATTGAATGAACATAAGAATTGGGTAATAGAATTAATAGTATTTTAATAAATATAATGATGTTATATAAATAAGGTTAGATAATATGTCAAATGCATGCATGTCTTCTCTCATGTGATCTTGGTGTTGTTAAGTGTTAGTGTGGGTAGGTTGTTACCCTAGGTGGATTTTGTCTTCAGAATTGTACTATCTTATGATTTTATATTTTTTTTCTCTTTGGGTTTCATATTGTGGAAAGTTCATAACCTATTTATGTCATGATTGGTTCATGTGTTGTCTTGGATACATTTGTTTCTTATTTTGTGTGGTCTCTGAGTCTCTGATCATTATGTTATTTAACCACGAAAAGGTGACGACCACTTTTGTGTTGAGTCCAAATTATCTTGGTCACCTTGTTTCTACTATTATAGTGGTTCAATGTTCTAAATGATTATCTTGTGGATCATATTACTCCATGTTTGGAGATGAGTTCTTGTGATGTTTTGATGATCATTGATCTTGTGATGTGATTCGTGAATTTTCACTGTTCTATTGAGATTTCCAGTATGGGATTGACAGTTTGGATCCTTGTATAGGATGATACGTTATTTTTTATGCTCCAACATTTTCCTTGGTGATGATCTTAAATTATGTTTTATGAGAAGTCCTCATGGTTTTGGTTTTTTCTTTCTTTTGGTTCTTTTGGTTGGAGCATTAGGGTAGGTTATCTAGCTGTGTAGTAGGGGGTGACTTGCAATAAGTGTCGAGGCCCACAAGTGGAAGCCAAGATTGCTTATTGTAAGTTTTCTTAATCAAGTGATAACATAATACATAATTTGGGTTTAAAATAAATTAATAAGATAAGGTACCTCACCCATGCTTGAGCGCTTGTATAGGCTAAGATGGAGGATGAGATGATGTTTTTTGCCTTGCGAGGTGTGTGTCTGGCATAGTTAATGGCTTTGTCTTTTTGAGGAGTCATTGATACCGTATATGGTCACTTAATTTCTGGGGTCAAGAGAGACTACCAGGACAAGGCTTAAGGGTTAGACATATATGATGAAACCTTCCTATACATAATCTAGGTTTCCTACATGTGTTGGTTGACTCTAGATTAGTGAGTATACCTTGCAACATGTTTAGTACACCTCAAGTTAGTTAACTTTAAGGATCCCCTTGCTTAGATGATCTTGGCTTCTTGTTATGTTATCTGAGAGTGGTTTGTTGTTATCTCCTCAACACGGTGGGAGTGAACCTTTGGTTCCACACGGTTGGGTGGTAGTGATTCTTATTACCATTGAGATCCAACGTTTGTGACTTTATGCTAGGATGATCCTTGTTGTAGTTTCACCTTCTTGTTCTTCATTGTTGGAAAGTTTCTCTTATCTTTCTTATCTTGTATTCTTGTATCATTGTATTAGTTGTGACATTCTTGGATTATTTCATTGTA
This sequence comes from Thuja plicata, assembly GCA_018584345.1. Classification (NCBI taxonomy): domain Eukaryota; kingdom Viridiplantae; phylum Streptophyta; class Pinopsida; order Cupressales; family Cupressaceae; genus Thuja; species Thuja plicata. Next base: position 11,215 of record MU224319.1, on the reverse strand, counting down.
TTTTATATTGATATCATTATGATATCATTTGTATCTAGGTTTCATTTATGAGATGATGTTATTGTTATTCATTTGTATTATTTGAAGATGTATATTGTTTAATTTATTTTAGTAGATTAGTTAGCTAATGTAATTCTATGTCATGGAACCATTGGGATTTGTAATCTATAAATGAGTTACATTATTTGTATGTATTATCTTATGTTATATTAATTTCGCATTGTTATTCTTTATGAATTATAAACTCTAAAAAAAAATCATTCTGTAAATTTTATACCATGTTGTAGATTAATTTCTCCTGGGTTTCCTGGTGAGGGTATTACAGACATACCATGAGTTTCCTTTACTGTATATTTGGGCTCATTAATTTTTACAATAGTAACCTTTTGTTTACCTTTGAGTAATATAAGGTTACTTGTACTGACTGAAGAAGGACCTTGTAAGGAAGCTTGAGCCCTTGAAGGCCTTTCATTTTCCCAATCAACAATTTGTCTGATCACAGTCTCTTGCTCCACTTGATTTTTCTTTAAGTATTCTCCTTCTCCATACATTCTTTCTTAAAGGCATCTGTATCACCAAAAATTTCTTTATTCAAACCCTTATAGTTATGTTCTAAGCCTTGATTGATCAACTTAAGTTGAGCCAACCTTCTTTGCAAGTTCTCATTCTCAACCACAACTTCCCTGCATTCTTCCTCTTTATCCTTCTCCATTCTTTGCCTTAAAATCATTTGTTCTTTTATTTCTCTTCTCAAGGCATCATTATTTCCAAAAAATACACCAGGATTAGGTAATGTAATATCATAATTTGGTGAGTCCTCTAGATTTATAAGATCTATTTTTATTTGATTTATAGCTTTTTCATAAGGATCATCTTACAGAAAAGTTTTATTCCTTGTGTTTCGGGAAGAAGTATCCAAATTTGAAATATTTCTAGGTCTGAAATCTCTATTATTTTTCTTTTCATTTTTCCTTCTATATTGAACTTGAGTTACAACCTTTTTTTGAGATATATCTTCTTGGATAAGAGTATCAAACATGTCGTCAAAGAAGCCCAAACCATATGATTTAGTACTTACAGAAGAAGGAGCACTTTCATCTAGGACAACACCCAAAGGATGACCTATACCTTAAGCCTTAGGCTTCCAAGAGCTTCCACTACTAGAACCTGTCCTTTTGGACCAATTTCTTTTAGCAGGCTCTGGGAGCCCACCCTCCAATTCAACTTCTAGATGTTCCTTTATATAGGCTCTAGTATTTCTCATATTGTTTATATCTTGAAAAAACAAGACCTAAAACAAATTTGTGATTTTAAACAAAAAACACTAGCCAACCAAAATCGGAGTCACCACCCAAAAAAACTTGGGATATTAAAATATGAGACTTCACCTTTAAATTTTGCAAATATTTAAGGAAACTATAAAATGAAATTATCTCTCGGATGGGTCAATCTCCACTTTGATTTGATAAGACCTTAAAAAATCCTTTGTTCTAAGTCCCCAATAGAGTCGCCACTTCTATTAGTTATTTTTCTTGTTGATCCCTTGTATACCCATGGCTCAGGTATATTCCTCTATAGGCCCAAGCACTGATTCAATAAGGAGAAGAAATAATGTTCAACAAGGTCCTGAAACCTTCTGCACTTTGAGATCCACAAACTCAGGTGGGTATTACCTATCTTCTACCTGCAATACTCAGTATCTTCACAAATAGACAGGTATGTTGGATGCTATAATAAAACATGTAAATGGTAACATATTTTATAAAGATTGATGAGAACCACACATTCTAACATATCAGACGAGTTCCCTATGCAATGTGTATGGAGTCACTCTGAATGAAAAGACTCTTAACAACAACATACATCAAATATAAACCTGCAAATGATCTCTGAACTTGACAATGCCTTACATACTCAATTCACACTTCTTGGAATCAGATGCAATTATCCAATTCATTACAGTTCTTTACTCACTAAAACTAATTTAAGGATGTTTAATTCTCTCTAAAATAAACCCTAAACTAGTTAGATCCTCTACCTTATAGAGTGATGGATGGAAATGTCCTTAACACCAACCCAAATGAATATAAGAGACTGAAACAAAGACATTACTATTTAATAAGATTTCAAAAATTATAGGAGGTTACAAACATATATTATTGCTAAAACATTTAAAACATTTGGAATCAGAGCCAAAAGGACCACTGATAGTATTAATTCAATATGCAGAGCTTACAAGCTTTCTGTGGCATAAAATTCCCATCCTTATGAATGACTCAAAAAACCTAGTTATACTAATTGGATACCATGAGTTTGGACCACCTCAGGGAAAAAAACCCTAAAACACAACAAACACAACTCAGGAACCAAACCAACATCAATGCAGAATAGACAGGGAAACAAAAAAAGTCTCAGAATATCTTCAAAATCTAATTGAAAACCTAAATCTCCACCAATAAACATTTATAAAGGCACACATTCTATCTCTTAGGCACCCTACAACCACAAAAATGCAAACCAGAAGATTAGGTTGATCCATCTATTCCTCTGCAACTTGGAAAAAAACTGTCAAGGCCAAAAAACCCTCTACACAGGTTTGAAAATTCAAATTGTACTGGCTCTAAAGGTCATCGTGGGGAAAAAACATTATCAATGGTTGAGACTGAATCACACCTTCAAGTTTAAAACATAACCATTGATATTCACTTAAAAGAAAACTCCAAGCACAAGACACTTGGCAGTTTATCATAGCATCTCGGTCCCATCTTTGCATTTTGAACATGTTTCAACCAAGCATAAACCCTCGATGACTATCCTTCATGTATCTCTTGATCAAGGCTTTACACCCACTGTCTGATCATATCTATCATGACTCTCCTTTACCCTACCTTAGCTTCAGTCCCACAATCATAGGATGCTACATGTCAAACAGTCGCAATGCCTCAATGGTTAGTCTTCGTTCACTTTCCATTCTAGGAAATAAACTTACCATTTGATGAAATCTAATCTGCATGATACTTATATTAACTGTAGCCATGACCATGTCTTACCAACTGCCACATGTCTCAAAAGAGTAATGCTAGGAAGGATAAACAACTTGCAACTTATTATTAAGGAATAATTCCCATCATTAGATTCATTCAGATCTGTCTGTCTTTTAACTAGTTGCATCTTTACTAACCACAGGCCCCACTTCCTGGGAAGGAAATGTGTTCATCTGGCGCAATGCCCTAAAGGTTATCCTATGTGCATCTATTGATCAAGGAAATGCGTTCACCATTGGATCTTATCAAAACCTCTCAATGCTTTATGTTCCTCAACCCGACCACTTTCCATGTGTCCACTTGTGTTAGTTCCTTGAAGGATATTTTCCTCACATCTTCTGTTCAAGGAAGAACCCCAATCATCAATAACAATTATTTGATGGTGGTGGAAGATTACTACGAACATTGAAGAATGCTGACCTCATGATGTCAGAATGGAAAGATGGTGCCACAATGCGATGCCTCAAAGGATATTTAACGATCATCTTCATATTGAGGGAAAGCGCTTACCGTCGGATCAAAATGAACCTTCTTGACACTTGTGTTAAATAAATCCTATGGGGAATTAGGACTTAGGGAAAATAAAACATAAACCTCATTAGGAAAAAATGACTTAAAAGATAATGTGGGCCCACTTGATGACTTAAAACACATGGTAAAAAGAGACTTAAGTGCCCTCAAAAAGTGACTTCATTTTATAACAAACATAAGAGACTTAAGGGTTTAAACATGTGGAAGAACAAGTAGGGTTTAAGAACTTGGCTCAAACCTAGCAGTAAAAAATAGGAACAAGAACCCCAAAGACCAAAAATTTGATAGTCCTAACAAGATCTATCTAAATTGCAATGCTATAAATGTGGCAAATATGGTCATCTTGTAGTGAAGTGTCCTAGTAGACCTAAATACAAAGATTTCTTTGTTGAATTTAGTAAAAAAAACATGGATATGGATTTAGAGAAACTTTTATTTTACTCCGCCCTATCTAGTCAAGTTTAAAATAGCTTAAACACCTGGGTGATAGACAGTGGGGTTTCACGACACATAACAGGCTTCAGAGAACATCTAGATTCCATAGATGAAAATTATGGTGAAGAAGTAACTATTGGAGATGATATAAATTACCCAGTAAAGGGAATTGGGACTTGCACCATCAAACTCAAAAATACATCTCACTCCAAGTCACAAGTGTACTATTTGTACCCGGGATCAAAAGAAATCTAGTCTCTATTTTAGCACTCAAAGAAAAAGGGTAAAAAATTACTTTCATGATAGGGAAAGTACTAGCTTGGCCCAAGAACTCAAACAACAGTAATTCTCATACTATTGGAACAAGGCATGGATGCCTCTACAAGCTATGTGCTTCTCCCTCTCAAGCCTTAATCCATGAGTCAACCAATGCAAGTGAAATTTGGCATAGGAGACTAGGAAATTTTCATTTTCATGGTTTACCCTCTTTAGAGAATATGGTAACATGACTACCTAAGCTCAAACTTGAACATGAAGGGGCTTGCAAAGGTTGTGCATTAGATAAGAACACCACAAGAACCTTTCACAATAGTGAAAGTAAATCTGAAATTATACTAGAACTTGTTCATTCTGATTTTTTGGACCTTTCTATTCCCTCCATAGGAGAATTTTTTGTATTATATTATCTTTGGAGATCACTACTCTAGGAAGACATGGATATACTTTCTAAAATATAAAGAGTCTGAATAAATTCTTATAAGGTTTAAAGAATTTAAGGCTGTAGTAGAAGACATACCAGGGAAGAGAACTAAAACACTAAGAATAGACAATGGGAGGGAATACACTTCAGAAATATTTCAAAACTTTTGTAAAAATGATGCGATTAAGAGGGAGTTCAATGTTCCCTACAAACCTCAACAAAATGGAGTTGCAGAAAGAAAGAAAAAAACTATTGTTGAGGTTGCAAAAGCCATGATGCACGATCAAAACCTAGAAGCTTATCTATAGGATTAAGCTTTTAGTACTTCTGTATATATCTAGAATATATTACCACACTCCCATGTAGAAAAAAACCTCCTGAAGAAGCATTCATTGGAATTAAACCTAATACAAGTCACCTGAGAATATTTGGCTTTCTAGTTTGCATTCACATTCCTAAAGAGAAAATATCTAAATTAGAACCTTTTAGGAAGAAAGGAATTCTTGTTGGGTATAGTGAACTTATAAAGCCTATAGAGCTTACACTCCAGGGAAAAGACACATTGAACTAAGAAGAGATGTGATATTTGAAGAAGATATTACTTTTAAAAGACCCAAGGATGAAAATGAAATAAATGATGAAGATCCTCAAAAGGACCCCTCTCTTGAGATTCAGATGGAGACTCAAGAAATAATAGAAGACAATAATTTCATTGAACCCATGGATATCTCTGATGAATCTAGAGTAAATAAGGAAAGACCTCTATGGGATAGGAAGATGATTGAAGAAGCATGAAAATATGAGGCCCCTCTAGGAACTTTCAGAGAAAGAAAAAGACCAAATAGATTTTCCAGTTATGTTGCACTCATGAGTAAACTTATAAATTTAGAGCCTTCAAATATAGGGAAATCCCTTCAACATCAAACTTGGAAGGATGCCATGACAGAAGAGTATATATCCATTCTCAAGAATAATGTCTGGAATATTGTACCCATACCCAAAGACAAATTAGTGGTCTTCTCCAAATGGTTATTTAAAATCAAACATTCAGTAGATTAAAGCATTGAAAAATAAAAGGATAGGTTTTTTTCAAGAGGCTTGTCTCAAAAAGAAGGTATTGACTATGACAAAACATTTTCTCCAGTTTCCAAGTATACCTCAGTTAGGGCTGTAATTGCTATTCCTGCATCTAAGGGATGGAAAATTCATCAAATGGATGTAAAAAATATCTTCATAAATGGTGTGATTGAAGAGAAAGTATACCTAGAACAACCTAAAATATTTGTAGTGCATGAGAAACAATCTCATGTCTGTAGTTTGAAGAAAGCACTATATGATCTCAAACAAGCTCCTCAAGCTTGGTATGAAAGGATAGATCATTATCTATGAAAACTTGGTTTCTCCAAAAATGATGTAGACCCAAATCTCTACTTCAAGGTAATAAATGGAGATATGTTGATCCTGATTCTTTATGTTGATGATTTTTTAATCATAGGAGAAGATCATCTCATCACTAAGTGCAAACAAGATCTTGCATCCAAATTTGACATGAAAGATTTGCGAATTATTCACTACTTACTAGGTTTAAAAGTGTGGAAGAAGGAAAATGACATTATTCTAAATAAAGGGAAGTATACTATTGAAATCATGAAAAGATTCAGGATGATGGATTACAAACCTATGTCTACTTCGATGGAGACAAATTTTCACAAACTAAAAGAAGCAGCTGATGTCTCAGAGATTGTAGATCCTACTCTCTACAAACAGATAATTAGATCTCTGATGTACTTGGTAAACACCAGACCAAATATTTGTTATGCAGTGAATGAACTTAGTTAGTTCATGTGTGAAGCAAAGAAATTACACTTAGTAGAAGCTAAACACATCTTGAGGTATCTCTGTGGTACAATCAGATATGAATTAAGAAATAAATATGTAGATCTTAACTTGCATGGGTACACTGATTCAGATTGGGCTGGAAATATTATGGATAGGAAGAGCACTTATGAATGTTGTTTTAGTTTAGGATTAGCTATGATATCTTGGTTCAGTAGAAAGAAATCTTTAGTTGCTAAGAGGTCTACATAACCATAGTATATTGTAGCATCTATGGGAGCACGAGAAGCAGTGTGGTTGAGGAAAATTTTGAGTAAAAGCCTCCAAAACACCAATCCATCTTGAATGATATCTCCCTATAGTCCTCTGGATTGGTGCAAATCACATATTAGTTCTTATTACGAGGGGAAATCACCCCTAACTTACCTATAATATACTTAAATGTATCCTTGAGTAATGGTTTTGTGAATATGTTAGCAATATGTTCCTTAGTGGGTATGTACTCCAATCGTACCTCATTCAATTTATCTCATATAAAATGAAACTTGATTGAGATTTTTTTTTTGTCTTTGAGTGTTGCACTGGATGCTTTGAAATATTTATGGCACTTGAATTATCACAATACATGACAATAAGCTCTCATGAACAACCCTAATATCTGACAACATTTTCTTCATCTACATTACTTGAGTACAATTAATAGAAACAACAACATACTCTTCCTTTGTAGTGGATTGTAAAGTACAATTTTTCTTCTTTCTTATCCAAGAAATCAATCTTCTCCCTAAGAAGAATGCTCCACCACTTGTGCTCTTCCTATCATCAACATATCCATCCCAATATTTATTTATATATGCACTCAAAATAAAGTATTCTCCTTTAGGGTACCATATCCCAAAGTCCACTGTCCCTTTTGAGTATCTAAATATCCTTTTTACTACAACTTCATGACTCCTTTTTTGTTATGCTTGAAATATTGCTACAATAAACACTGTATTCATAATATCTGGTCTTGTGTGAGTTAAATATAGTAAGCCACCAACTATTGACCTATATCTGTGTTGGAATTGGTTTTTGATATTTTTATTGGCATTCATGTTTTGTCACTAATGTCAACATATGTTTCTATGGAGGGAGATCAGACTGGTTATTACTGTTGCTTGATGACCGACAGAAGTGTATGAGTACTGTACTATTGATCTAGAGTGAGAAAAGATGGTGATATATACAGGGATATTTTGTGATCTTATGTCTAAGGTCACATGGATTAATTTTGTATATTGGATGAGTAAAAAATGTTTTTGTGAAGATTGGGTACTGGATGGTGATAGTGATCTTTGACAGAGTTAGTCTTTGTGTTTTGAGAATAATTTATGTGTGGCATGGATTCAGGGTTTGTGAGCTTAAGGGATGGAAGAAGACATGTTAAGGAATGTTTTTTATGTTTCACAGGTTGTAGGACTCTTGGTGACATCAACTATGGCGTGTTTTCTAGAGGAGACCTATTTGGATCTGACATGAAGCATGTATTATGAATTGCGAGCGTGGATTACAGATCTTATATTATATTTGATAGATTATATTTTATGTTTAATTTTTATAGGTACCTTGTGTATCTTAGCAAGAGGTTATGTAATCATTTGTACATTGGGGATGCCTAATTGGATGACCTGATTGATTATTGTAATAGGGTATATAGGAGAGATATTTTCTTGTTGGAAAGTGTGTGTGAAGAGTGAACAAAGTGGAAATGTATTTGTGGAAGCTACGAGCTTGTGTCTGCTAGATGTAAAGCAGAGGTTTTGATTATGCTACTTCAATTGAACTGACCAAACAAAGACAATTGCTATTAGACAGTTCACTGGATTGTATAACTCATATACATTTGTATTTTGAATAGTAAGTCATGAGGGTGTATTTTGTTAGAATAGGTAAAACCCTATTCTCCCAAGAACACCTGCATGCAAACCTATCACATGGAGGAAGCAAAGTATAGAAGACAGGAAAAGCTATGGAGGCCAAAAGCCAGAGGAGACATCATATGCACAAGAAAATAATATATTAACAATATGTTTCAAGAAAGTACAATGAGATGTGAAAAATTCTTATGAAAAACAAAGAGGTGAATCCTTATAAAAGGAATCACAAAACCCTAAACGTGAAAACCCTAAAGAATAATAAGATGCCTAAGTTTAACTTAAGTGTAGAGTATAATAGACTAATGATTAAATAAATTAATTATTAGCTATAATATGACTACTCTAACACCCCCCCTTAAGTGTAACTTAGGGAGAAGCTAAACAACTAAAGACTAAAAGATGCATGTAAAAAAAATGCATGAAAGGAACTAT